>CM040400.1:17314685-17422185 GCA_022702515.1 Ilyophis sp. 1 JC-2022 | reverse complement strand
TTTGGTGCCGTCTTCCTCAGTGGTTAACAGGTGGAGAACAAGTAGTACGCTGTACTGTAGGACATGTAAACCTAATTAAAACAGTGTTCAAAGAGCGCTTGACTTTGATTATTCACGGCGCTGAGAATTAGGTGAAGCGACGTAGGGGAAATGCAGCTTTCTGTGATTCTTAGCCAAAGGCCTGGGATTCGCAAATCACCGATTTTCCACCTTTACATTTAATGCCAGAGTGGGCCAGGTGTTGCCATTTAAAAAAAAAAATTATCGTTTGGTTAGTAAATGGGATATGTTCTTTTTTTTAAACGATCACCAGTTTTATCACAATGCAGTGCACATCTATAGCATTAGAACACCTTTATTGGTTTTTGTCATTGGTAGACTGGGCCATTCAGCAGTTTGTCCCGCAGTTGTTTGGCACGCTCGGCTGACACCGGTTCATTTTGACTGCCTCGCGTGATTTACAAACCAGCGAGTCCGCTGACAGCAGACAAAGGCAACAGTGAAATGAGTGTTTGGGAGATCGCAGGCTCGAACGATGACAGTGTTGGAAAACATAGATCCACAGAGCCATGCGATGAACCCGTGTGTTTTGCAATGGCATAGCGAGCCGTGTCTTCACTCGATGTAGCGATACTCGGTGCCCACGTGTTCAGTAAGCTCTGACCTCTGTGCTTGAATGTCATGCATGAGTATTAAGCAACATTCTGACTCATGTTCTGTATTAGATATGATAAATAAAGGGGGTTCAGGTCTAACTGCACCCACAGTTGGTATATGCATATGTTTTGTTGAGCATTCACTATTAAGTAGTCAGAATTGGCAATTGAAGGATTTGTCACACAGCCATATTACAGCCAATTAAAGAAACATTTACAAAAACAAAAATAGTGTTTTTTTAGAAGAAAATATTTTATGAGTTTTCTTATGATGCTTTTTTTCAAGTGAAATTGTCTTATTGTCAAATCTTGAAATTAGTCAAACTGTCTGGCAATCAATTTGTCTTATTTAGCAAAAAAGTAATAGAATGATGTTTTTTTGTCTAAATATAATTCTGACTTAGTTTTTGGTTTTTGCAGTGTATACCCACTGTAGTTACGGCCAATTGAAAATTTGGTCAAGAAGAAAATAGATTAGTTTGTTGTATGTTGTTGCTGGATATTTACTGAAACAGTTCAGGTTAACCCTCCTAATATGTTTGGGGTCAAAACCCCCATTCAGTGGTTGACATCTCTGAAAAAAAACTTTTTTTTCACCTTGTATTCCTAATTTGGTGGGATTAAATATAATAAGATATAATAAGATAAAACATGCAATGAACACAATACTGTTTTCAAAAGTCCTCTACCAACTTTGTATACAAAGGTGCTGTATGGGGTCATTTTGACACCAGGCTCTGTAGCTGTATAAAATATAAGAAAATATACAACAACAACTACTTTTGTGGGTTATTCTGGGTACGTGAAGCACAATTGAACTTTGGTCAAACTTTGGGTTGTGTAGTTACCTGGCCATGATATGAGTCCAAATGGTGGCAAAATATGTTTGTTAGTTGCTCTGTGCTTCCCTGGGGTGATAATCCAGAATAGGGTATTTGTCACTCTCCATTCACTTTTATAGGGTAGCTAAAAATGACACTTCTAGCACGTATACAAACGAGAACGAAGCTGATTCTGTCAATACAAACAATAGCCAGTCCTTGTACGTATTTCTTTTGTGTAATTAAAATTATTTATAAAACTACAATTTTCTTCAATGTTGTTAGCAAGCTACCAGAAAATACAAAATGTCGGCAGGTCGGTTTGTTTACCATAGATGTATACTACCAGGAACGCTTGCTTCTGTGGAAAGTTTGACGAATGAGTGGTTTCTGACGCATCGGCCCATTAACGATGTTTCTGGTGCAAGAATGACCTACCGGATATATGTTCCAAATAAAATACGGGAAAAAAAGGACCATTTAATTCAAATTTTTTTAAAATAAATACATACGAGGACTGGTTATTGTTTGTATTGACAGAATCCACTTTATTAATGTTCGTATACATGCTAAAAGTGTAATTTTGAGACCGTTTTAGCTTCCCTAGAAGTGAATTGAGAGCGACAAATACCCTATTCTGGATTATCACCCCAGGGAAGCACAGAGAAACTAAGAGACATATTGTGCCACCATTTGAACTCATATCATGGCCAGATAACTACACAACCCAGTTTGACCCCAAACATAAAAGGCATCATAACATTTAAACATAATAGGAGGGTTAAGTACCTTCCTCAAAGGGGTCAACAGCAATGCCCCACCTGGGAGCTGAACCTGTATCTTTCCCACACTTAGGAGTCTCGATCCCCTTTTTAATTGGAAGCCTACACTTACTTGGATATATTCAGACTAGTGGTTACACTCACTTTACTGCTAATTACTCCCATTTCCTGATCTTTTTGCTTTCTACCTGATAAATAATTGAGCAGCCGGAAGCCCTGAGTTTGAGCGGATGAACTGGCCCCGGGCTTCTCAAAAGCCAGACAACGTTCTCTGCATTGCACACAGCACACGTGGATGATTTATTATCCTGAAGGGAGAGAGGACTGAAAACGTAACGAGAAAAAACTCAAATCTGTAAAAAAAAAAATAAATAATTTTAAAAAAAGTATATAAAAAAAAATTTATAAACAAAAAAACACAACAATAACAAAACCCTAACATTTTTTTATTGCGCTCTCTGAGCCATCCAAGTCGATATATTTGAAGCCCAGCCATCTATGCTAAACAAGAGCAAAATTGCTAAAAGCGTTGAGTGAATTTTAATGTGTGAATGTGTAAGGGAGAAATTAAAAGCCTCCAGCGCAACATAAACCACAATCCTTTAGCCCTGAATGAAGTGCCCATTACCAATGAAGGCTTTACTTAATCATTGAACAATCTCTAAATGTGCAGGGGGCTCTTATAATTGCCATTCGGCGCTCTCTTCTACCCTCTGTTTTCAATCCCCAACGTGTAGTTTATGATGCATTCCACCTTGTTCTTGCCCTGTATACTGGTGAGTGTCTCGGTTACACCCCAGGATGGATAAAGTCAAGGTGTAGCCAGCTCGGGGTGACAGGTGCGTCTCATTTTGCGGAGCGTTACACCTGCCGCTGCGGCTGTATGAAGGGAAGCCTCGTGGTAACCGTGACCCCTCTGAAAACATTACAGTAAATGAACGAAGCCCATCATCTCTGTGATCTGGCTTTAGGTCAGGTATGAGATCCTCATATTTATAAGTGAAGATAGGCTTTTTTCTTACTGGCTTACTTATAAGAGGTCACCCGGTGGAGAGGCTGAAGGAGAGTGAGGTCATGCACTCCTCTCCAACGGCCTTTGGCGGAGCGTTGCTACGCGGTCATTTTTGTTCAAACTGTTTAAATTTTGGTCGGCTGTAATGTAAGCAATGGAGGAAGAGTACCAGCTGAATAACTTTCTTTTAAACAATAAAAAAAACAAACAAATGAAATATTTTAACATGCCAAGAGCATTCATTATTGATGCATTCCCTTTCTCTTTTTTTCCATGTCGCGGTGGGCCTTTCAACGGATAAAATACAGGTAAGTCTCCCTTTCAGGCACTTTCTAATTGTGTGTCGTTAGTGTAAGTAGCTCTTAGACCAGTGAGAGCCCCCAAAGTGTTGTGTAATATGAAGCTCCGTACGCAAGGCCAGAGCCCGGCTTTAAAAAAGCAGGTCCCACAGGTAGGGGTGCAGGCCACTCTCACGGAATGAGAAATGCCCGTCAAAATGGACCATTTTCAGACTCACAACAGGATCCATGTGCTAATGATGGTGATTATGGACTACAGAGATACAGTGCCTTTCATCTCCAAGCACTTTGCTGGGAATGCGCATTGAGGGACGAAAGGGGGGGGGTGTAGCTCTTCTTTATGCAGTAATAATGCTGTAAACTACAGGCTGTGTTTTTTTGTTTGTTTTTGCGGGGTCCAGGATGTCACTGATCTCGCTGCTTCCTTTGCACCTCTGTAGTCTGGCTGGTCTCATCTGTACCCCAGGGAACTGGCCATCCCCTTGGCTCTTAGGGTGTGCCGATGGTGGGCGGAGACTTGTCATGTTCAGTAGAGCTGGGTGCTGTGAATGGGAACATTGAGGTAGCTTGCTGGCCAATCATTGACCCCCACCGGTTTCTGTCTCGGTTCACTCTGTAAAGTCTATACAAGTAATTAGTGTCAATGGTATGTTGTCCTGACACTATTATCGGGACATCTTGGTTTGTTTGCAGTTATACCATTGTCTGGGTGAATACTCAATTCTGATTGACAGGAAGGTGTGCATGATAACCACACACCACTCCGCATAGGCAAAGAACTACCTAACACGAGGCGGCCGTGCATTAAAATCATATTGTGGATTATCCCTTAAATGTACGTCCTTTTTTTCTTAAGTTATAAATCTCGGTGCATGCTGGTCAAGGTATGATGGTACGGAGAATGCATTACAAAAGCAACACTGTTGCGATTGTAAATGCTACTGCTACAACCTGTAGGGGCATTTGTTGCGGTAAAAATAATGAGTTAGGATCATTAAATAGCTTCGCCTTTCTAGAAGGTGATGGATCTAGAATTCCACACCGGTCTTTGTGACAGAACTAATTATTCTTCTGGGTAAATTAAATATATATGGGGATTAGAAAAGACAATAATATTTAATAGCATTACTAATTGCAACAATCAAATGCACTGTTATCTCATCAAAGGTCAATTGTCTCTTAATTGTGTTTGTGACTTTGCTTGCATTTCAATTAGTTAAAAGTTCCCTGTTTGTTGTAAAACATTGGGGAGAAATAAATATACCAAAGAAAAGGCTAAAAAATAGTCCCCATAAATCTGTTTCAGTGATAATCTCTCTGGGAGCATTGAGCCCTGAAGCTGCTCTTATAAAATGATACACTATCTCAGATTCAATTCTTTGAAGATCGCTCTTTAAAATCAATGCTGAAAGTCATTGACTGAGGGGATTGCAGTAAATCCTCGACCCATTATATATTGTTTAGGCACTCAATCACAAATCTTACGCGGCTTTGTAAAGAAACCAGGGCTGTTATGTTCTTTTATATTGAGCGTATTTTCCTCTGGGCGAAAAGGGAGCCGACGCCCGTGTTATTAGACCACGGATTCGATTGAATCGCTTGAATAACATCCCCGTAGACGTGAAGCGGCCACGTCTATAGATGGGAAGGCCTCCCCAGGGGGGACTGAGACAAAGGCTCAGAAGTCTGGCGTCCAGCAGACCCAATAGCCCCCGCACATCACCGCGCTGGCCAATCGGAATACTGCATCTCCATGTATTTCTAGTTCACCTGATTGCAGCCAAGAGGACACTGGTCAGGGATTGGTAGAGTGTGTACATCTTTTGGAAGGCAGAATAGACATTTCATACAATCGCTATTATTTAGCCTAACGTTACTTGTAAGGACAAACATAGCTTTACTCTGAGGACAAAGATGATCTCCCCCAAACTTTTATCTGGAAACACAAAATTACTGCTCAAATAGTTCAAAAGGTAGACTAGCTCTCTATTTAGTTGGTTATGCAGATATCTAATGAGGCCTATTATATAGTATGTAGATATGTACATCGTGAGCTAGCTATTGCTATCCCAATTACCCTCTTGTTCGGTAACTGAAACTCTGCGACTGTTTCTCTTTGAACCCTAGCTGATTGGACAGTTCTGTACCACAGCAGGTTGGATGCTTCAGAATCAGAAACAACCAGGACATAGTAAACACAAACAACAGAACTGATTACATTTGAGGGAAACCATTGTTCCTTTAGACCCCTGTTATTCAAATCACGGTCCTCGAAGGCAGCGAACTGCAGGTTTTCCACCCTTCCTTCATCTGGGAGTGAGGTGTGAAGACAGTTTGGCCAATCAGTAGCACTAATGGTTCAGTTAATTACCTGGGAGAAAGAAGACCAGGATCGGATTTGGATTTGAGGGCCAGATTTTAATATCTATGTTTTAGACTGTGTAACACTGGGATAGTTTTAAATAGTAGTAAGCTTTTTTTTTAGATTACAAATATACTTTAGTAAAAGTACTTTAAAAAATACTTGATTACGTACAAGTTCTTCAAAAATCTACTGAAGTACAAGTAAAGGTGACTGAGACTGATCTACGTCACTGAGACTGATCTATGGCACTGAGACTGATCTATGACACTGAGACTGATCTATGACAAAGCCATGTCAGTGGGGAGAAGACATGATTAATGCCGGGATATATTTGCATGCAGTGGTCTCATGAGTAGAGAGTCTGTTATGACCTTGACAGGTTGTGGGTTCACAGTCCCTTGACTAGTACACTGTTAACATCTGCTTTACATATTTACTCTTACCGGCTTGCTTACTTACCCTGTTCCTTGCTGTTTTAAACATATACAATGTATCATATGTAGGGATACAACCATCCCCCCATACACAAACACACACGGCGCGCATGTGCACACGCACACGCACTCACACTCAGACATATATGCCGTGTGAGTGTGTGCGCTTAACATCCCTTTGTCTTATAGATTATATAGTCAACATAAATCTTTCTTTTTTCATGCTAAATATTGCACGAGTTAAATTCATAAGAATACTTAATACTAAAACGAGCCATTCAATGTGTCTAGGCCAGGGGTAGGCAACCCTGGTCCTAGAGAGCCGCAGGGTCTGCTGGTTTTTGTTGTTACTCACCACTTAATTGATCAATTAAAGCAGTTGATTACACAGTTAACTCACCTCACCTGGTTTCTTTGGTCTAATTAGTTGCTGTGTTTAAGGTGAAAACAAAAACCAGCAGACTCTGCGGCTCTCTAGGACCAGGGTTGCCTACCCCTGGTCTAGGCTTATCATTGAAACGCATATATTCTGGTCAGATGACAGTCGGTGGAGGAATGCAGAATGTGAATATAAATGATGTCATGCCTACACCCCCCCCCCAACCCAAGACGAGGCCAAGCACAATAAACCTCTCGCCTGGAGTTTTTAACAGTTCAAGTTGCGGGTTTTGAATATGACAAAAACACAGAACCGCAATGTCGGCTGCAATGCACCCCCATATTATAGATTTCAGGTAAAAATGAACAGGGCCAGAGGTATCAAGACGGTAAAACCGCAGGCTGTCACACGCCGGAGCATCTTTGAATGCGTAAATAGGCTGCTGCGTTGACTTACCTCTGGGATTCTGGGATGCGGGCGAGCAAGTGTGCGGTTTCTCACTTCAGAGCCATATCAGTGGCGAGCTTCTGATGAGCCCGGCCTTTCATTTTGGTTTTGATCAAGTGTGTCATCGTTAGGTGCATGCTGTATGATTAGGGGCATGCTCTGGCTCCCAGCATTCATGTTTTGCGTGCACAGCCGTGACCAGGACCGCATAAATAAAACACGAGCATTGTTACATGGAGATAATGATGCCCTGCGCATGACCAATGAGGGGCTTTAGAAATGACTCGAGTGTGAACGGTAACTGCCCGGCCATGCAAACGAAAATCTCCCCCCACCCCCAGTATGACAATGCTAAATATACTGTATAAAAGGTGTACAATTCTCAGCGTGAACTCGTCTTCAAGGCTATGCATTGACGTCTCTTCCCGAGCCACCTTAGAAGCAGTTTCCCTTAACTTATTAATTAACCTTTTTAGTCAAAAATATCACACCCATTACAACATAATATGTATTTCTGCTTGTGGTGAGACACAGACATGCCACTCTGTCTCTGCCTTGGCTCGGTCATGCGAAGTGCTCCGGGGCAGTTTAAGCCATTGGAAACCAGAGCAACGGCTACTTTAGACATTGGGAATGTGAAAATAATTCCCGAGTCGTATAAATAAATGAGCTCATGCTTGTCCAGACGACTAATAGCTGGGATATTATTGGCCTCGGGGTTTACCAGGGGGGTGGGGGTCGTCTGTTCTGCCCATAGGTTAAACGCGCAATGTGGGATAATGATGTATATGCGTCCATTTTAAATATGAAAACACCTCTAATGATGTTCCATTCCTCCAAGCGAGTGCTGGCCTCTCTGGGCGGATGCGCCCTCCTCGAGCATCCTGCAGAGAGCAAGACTCGCTTCATGAAGCTATCATGTGCCCTGCGGTATACGGAATAATGCATGCACATGCCCAGGATATATCGTCGTGAAGCATCGCTGGTGCTCGTCCCGACTCAAACCATGAAAGTCCATGCGAATTCAGATATGAGCCTACTGAAGTTTCAGTGAAAATGGATGATTTAACAGGATCCAGATTTTTCAACTGAAAAAAGTCTTTCACTACAATGCATGCAACACACCCTTTTTACTGAATTACATTTTGCGTTGTATAGCATTTGTTCATTTTTTATTATACCCCCATTTCAATACAGAGTTTCCAATTAAGTGTTCATGCACAACACTGTACCCTACTCTCAGTTTGGGAGCGCTGACGTCCTCTCATCGACAACTGTCAGCCACTGCTTTGCTTTTCACTCCACAACCAGTTTGCACTGACATTTAATCAGCAGTTTGAATTTCATATTCAACTTGTGCAGGCAAACTGTGGATGCCCAATTGACCAGAGAGGGGTCACTGGTGCTGAGACATGGCTGAGATCCCGAGACTGATATCCGTCCCTCCCCAGGCAATGTAACAGGCAATTATGCCCCGGCCTCCCCTGCCCTTAACAGGATCAGCCAGCCAGCACAACTGTTTTTTTGGAGGGAAAAATATATATATATTAGAGAGTTAGCCTGAGTGACAGACAAATTCAGAGCTTGAATTATAATAGTCTTCTTTTAGTTTTAAATATTTAGTTAAATAAATATTTGATTCGCAATGCAGAGAAGGGGAGCTCATAACTCATAGCTGTCACTGTCAGGACGGGTCAAGAATATTTCTTAACACCAACTGCTGCTCGTCCCTAAGGAAACCCATCAAATGACAGCCACGGTCCCTTGTTCTCCTCTGCCTTGCTATCTGCAGAGTTGGATCTCACTAGACTGGTCCTATCACACTCCCTTTTTTTTTTTTTACTGAATTGAATGTCAAGAACGCTTTCTTGGCAAAGGAAAACAAAATAAAAATGTTGACCGGATTAGCGAAGAACCGGAGAGTTCCGAAAGGCTTTGAACCTGCACTGTGCCCATTCACTGAAGTCTGGCTGTCCGCTGCATTAAGCATTGATCACGATCCATTCTTATATATGGGAGGGCGCGTGTCAGTGTCCGTCCGGTTTCATGCGTACTCCTGCAACGAGGGCTGGTTTTCTCGGGAAGATTTTCTGACACAATCCACACTGCATTTGTCATCGGATAGCTCCAAGTGTAACATATATAAGTCTCCTGGAAAAAAATTATTAATTAAAAACGTGGTTTGTTGTCTCAGGCCCCACTCCACAGCTCAGATTATGCCAGGCAGATAGCTGACCATTAATCAATGCGGCGGTTGGCCATCCTGATGCTAATTTAAGGGAATCGCGGTTTTTTTTGTCTTAAAGCTGGCAAGGTGACGGCCTGCGCGATACGCAGGGCTGCACAGAACGAGCACTCCCAAAGGAACAGCCGCTCAGTTAGGCCTGCGACCCGCGCACCCTGGATTACGGCCTAATGGGCCGCTGGCGTTCAACTACTTCCACCTCCCTTTGGGGGTGACACAGGTTTTTTTTTCCAACTACTGAAATCGTGTCTGTTTCACTCAGTGAGTTCTCTCACACGAGACCGGTAACTGCATCACCAGACACGGTGTCCTGGAAGTTTACGCAAACCCTTACCCACGTGTCATTTTTGAGAACGGCGTAGCATTTTGAGTTAAGCCTGTTTTAAAATAAGTTATTTGAATAATGTAACATGGAAATGTGCCTGAAACTCATGACAAATCGCAGCGTTGTGTTTCATGGTACCTGATGTCATATGAGATTGCCGTGCAGCTTGTTTTATTCTATGAAACGCAAAGCAATCAGCCTGCACGGTATGGTGAAATGATTATTAGTAAGCATTATGGCGTAATTAAATTATCAAAAGGTTCTTATTGCTCCGAGTCTGTCCCTAATTAAGACTTTTTATTCAGGACTTCAGGATACAATGCATTCATTGTATTGGTCATGTGCCCCCTTCAAATCAATTATGGACTTACTCATGCGTATTTATATGTTCATTTATTTAGCTTCCCTTTATTCAATTTCAGTGCACATACAATAGATTTTAATGCGCGCTGAAGCCAATTGTTCTCTTAACTCAGTTCCACTCCCATATCAGTCCAGCCGGAATAGTCCGTAAGCGAGTTAATTTGCGTCTTTAAATTGGTTGATTACAGTGAACGGCGGCGGCTCGATGCCACCTCATAATTCAAATAGATTTCATATTACCCGGGATGACGGTGCAATGCTGATCTCTCTCCTTCACTGACTGGATTAAAATAAACATAATTTGTTTTAATCTGAAGAAAAAGCAGCGCACTACACGTTTCAGAGCCGGCGCGGCTCAACTCTGACGCTACCGTCTCCTGCGCATATGGCACGAATCCTCGTCCATAATTCTGATTGGACATAAAAAAAGCACAACTCCCACTCCTGCCTAGCAGAAGGGTGCCACTATAAATTTGGGCACTTCTGCGTCAGCGGAAAGCGAAACTGTGAGACAGAAATGAGAAAGCTCTTATTTCTCGAAGAACAATCTCCAAGTGCATTAAAAGTGCCCAAAGATTATTTTCACTCTGTCAGATGCCCGTAATATGCCAGACAGCATTAAAAAACAGAAATTAACGGCATAAAATTCAATTTACGAGCCTCCAGAGAAAGTTGCTGCCTCACGCGAGGAGACCGAGCGAAAGCTATCGCAAGCACAATGTAGCATACCGCACTGTGTATGCAACACGCACGCAATGTGCTCGAAATACTATCACAAAGTTAGCGCCGTGTATTTTAAGTGGCACCAATGGAGCTCACGAATCACTGGTCGTTGGAAGTTCTGACAGAACAGGATAAAATGCAATCTGCTCGAGAATAGAACTTCAACCTTATCCATTATTTACAGCGACTTCTGCATGCATGGATTCTCATCTTGCCAGAAGCTTATATCTGCCATCTCAATAAAATTAAATCTAAATAAATAAATAAAATGAAATCATCAAATAGTAGATGGAGATTTGTTTTGATTTGGCCAAGGCTATGATACCTACGCCAGCCACTGTACTCCACCTTGCCAGAGGGCTGTTTATGAGTATCTGAATATGAATATGAATATGAATATGTAAGCAGTCAGTAGCCTATATGGTGAATCATCCTCACAATTAAATTGTAATGTTCTCACGTTCTCTCATCTTTATGCTTTTTGTTCCAGCCAGAAATAAATAAATAACATATTCACCTTTTAATGTTAGTACAGTGCCCAGCCATATGTCTCTGTTGGTTTATTGTTGCTGTTTAAGTATTCTGTGTGCTCTAATATCATTCACTCATGGGAGGGTGCATCAACATTCCAACTATTTGGTTACTCTACAATACCTTCATACGGTAGATGAATGGATAGGTGTATAGAAGAGACAGGTAAATAGGTATTTTTCACAATGCATGCATGGATTTAGCAAAAAAAGAAGGCATATTTTTTTCGGAATGTTTATTAAATGTTTCTTGTCGCCATTTTGTTTTATCATTTGTGGCTGACACTGAAACACTCGAGTGAGTTTGGCCGTTGCACAAACTATGCATCGTTTATTTAGTCAGACAGGCTTTTTGACCTGGGTCAGTCTGGTGAAAATGTCCTGCTCGTTAATGCAGCGACGCCTTTCCGCCGTCAATATGCTGGAGGCTCACGGCTGCTCAGCCAGAGATTTCTAACCTGTGAAGACGCTGCCGCCGTTAAGCCTGTAAATGAAAGACAATCTGGGAGACGGCGAGTCGCGAATCCTCGCCGAGAAGGAACTGTCATCGCGCTCCATCTTTATGACAGCGCCTGTCCCGCTGCATCAGAAACGCGGGAGGCGGCGGCGTTTCGACTGCGGCAGACGCCGAGCCCCCGAATCGATCACTCGGTTACGGCGAACGCCGGCCTCCGTCCGGTCGCCGGTCAGCCGCGACTCGGGAGTGGCTTGGTCCCATTAAAGATAAAGTGGGTTTAAGTGCGCCACGGTTCCCTTAGTTACCGCTACATTACTTTCTTCCCAATGATACGCCAGGTGCCCTGTCCCGTAGTGCCTGGTGGGCTGTAGGTTTGTAAAATAGTCTCTGGCTCCCAGACAAGTGTGTCAGAGGAGTGTGCACACTTTGACGGCAGTGCCCCTCCTGCACGGTGGGGTGGGGTTGGGGTAGCACTGCAGTATGCTAGATTAAGAGCTACAATTGTACATTCAATATTAGAAAGAAAAAGAACCAAATCCAAATGTATTTATTTATTTTTAAAAAGAGATAAGGCAACTACACAAGGTTTCTTTTGTAGGCCCGGTATCTGCACAGGTATCCCGTGTCCAGTACTGTTCCCTGTTGCTGTGACTGGACAGCAGTTTGTTTTGGCCATTTCCGTGTTCGTTGTCTGCGAGCGAATACACTGATGGTGGATGATTATAATATTTTTGTGTTTCGTAATTTTTTCAGGCCTATTTTAAATTAAATTGGTTTATGTTTTAACGTGAGTTTGATATCCCTCCCTCACAGCGCATGGACGCAGAATCCAGGATATGACCGGACTGCTGCGTAGGACAGCTCCGTCTCGTTTCCCTCTTTTATCCGTACGGCGATTCCCCTCGGTCTTTGCGTGATGCAAATTAATTTGAGCCAAGCTTTATCGCCGCATAAACTGAAAGATGATGGCCCATGTCCCCTCGTATAAATTCTCCATACAGTCTTTCGGTCCCGGAGGCCATTTTGTGATATTATGTCACGTTGCCCTTACGCAGTGTGCCTTTATGCTCCGTTCATGATCTGAAAGTATAACTCGCCGTCGCGGCCGTTTCCTGTTGAACGGGGCTGCCTTGCGTCCTCCCTCTGGGAGAGGTCGGCACCTTTGAAGGCAGCGGATGACGAGCAGATTCGGGGCGCTGGGCGACCCGAGTTTAATCTCAGCCGCAAAGCAGCGAGCCCCTCCAGCGATCCGGTGTATAAATATATCCCTAAGATCGCGGAGGGAGCAGGCCCTTCTTCAAAGCACGGCCATTCTGCCTCTGTACTCACTGCTGGAGGGGTTGGGGGGTCTTTCACGGGCCGGTTGGGGGGGCGAGGGGGTTGGTCTGGGGGGCAGGGTGAAAGATTCCCCCATCACGTGCCGTAAATGACCCCATCCGTCTCTGCCTGTGACTGGCGCCGCTGGGAATCAGTCTTGCTGAAACATGTCATCGCTCAGCAAAAAGGCTTGCAAGGCAGGTGCTGTGGTTGAAGGGGGGGGGCATTGGGGTGTGGGGGTGTGCTCTAGCTGCAGGAGGAGGCTTTCTGTATCTCAGAGAAACATTTGTACTCCGCGATACATTAAATTCATGGCCCTATGATGCTGCCATGGCCATTCTGGACTATTCCATTCTGTATGACCCTGGCCGCCTGCGTAGATTGTTGAACATTTCTACAGCTGTATGCGAGTGGCACTGCTGGGACTCTGGTAAAGTGTGTAGCTTGACGGCCTCAAGAGCTGCTCCGTGAATGGGATTCAAGTTTGCGGTTTTCTGGTTATCAGTGTGGCTACTGCATTACTGCTGCTTTGCGATGTCAGCTCGACTTATAATCCACATATAGCATCGACACGGCCAGACGTCCTGACCGCGGGGACCTTAAACGGCTTGCCTGTCAGCCGTGAATCCCGCCGCGTCGTGACGTAGGTGAAACATCAAATATTAATGGCGACAAATCAGCAACCGCCTTGCCTGTCAGCCCGGCGTGGCAGGGCTCCAGCTGACGCCTGGGCCTGGGATGAGTTACATCGCAGGGGCCCTTTCAACAGCTTCGGCAGTGCCTGTGTGGGCGTGGGTTTGTACGACATGACCGCCTACTGACTGGCGTTCCTGCTGATGATGATGGTGACAATGATGATTATTATGAATAGTATTGGTATTATTACATCCCCACTCAGTTCCATTGTTTTACGCTTATGGCGTGCAGTGAATAATAGCCCTTTGATGCAGTTGCTGACTGTGTTTTTATGCACTAGGCGTTGGGCGGGAGCTCAACTGTCAATGTCCAGGATCACATAAAACAGCCCTATAAAACATTAATTGATACTTGCAGGCCCATGACTTTGCTGTACGCACACTGTGTGTGTGTGTGTGTGTGTGTGTGTGTGTGTGTGTGTAGCGGTGCAGGCACACACACACACACACACACACACACACACACTGAGAGGAACTTGGCTCCCTGACACTTGAGCCCCAATTAGCTCAAGTAGGTCTTTATAGGATTAAGCTCAACCCTTTTTCTTTCCACTCTCAAAGCATGGCTGTGGTTTTAATGGTTTGAGACGGTGGCTCGAAGGGCTCTATTCCCTCACCGCTTTAGGCATGCGGATGGGGTGAGATGCGGCTCGATCAGTACATGTGACTGAGAAAGAAAAAGGAACCAAAAAAGGGGCTTCACAAATCCTCAGTACTTAAAATTAATTAAATTTAGCGATGCTTAGCTGGCCCTTATGCACCCATGCAGTAAAATGGTATGGACACCCAGCGGTGTGTGTGTGTGTGTGCGTGTGTGTGTGTGTGTGTGTGTGCGTGTGCGTGTGTGTGTGTGTGTGTCTGTGTGTGCGTGTCTGTGTGTGTGCGTGTGTGTGTGCGCGTTTTGTTTGTGCATTTTGTTGACTCACCACATCCTCTTGAGCTCCTTGGTTTAATACTTTTTGGAAGAGGAAGGGGGTAAACTGAGGTCACACATTGTTATTCTTATTGATTTATTTGGCAGACATCCTCGCCCAGACTGACTTACAGAGCATCAGAAGTTACACTGCAGAATAAAAATGGCAAATGATGAGATGTGGTACAGCGGGGGGTTCCCAAATTAGGTTCCACAGATCCTCAGGGGTCCTCCCAAGACTCCCAGGGGGGCCCTCAGGAAAATGTAACACACAATGAGTCCCTGCTAAACAGTTGGTGTATATCTCAATACTTCCTGAATTACATTTTAGGCTTTCAGATGAAACAAACCGTCATGCTGTTACATTCTTGCAAATATTGTCTTTACTAAATATTCGTATTATGCTCAATAGCTACTGTTATGTACATCCATAATATAGTAACACCATGAATTAGGTATGTTTCCATGTACTAGTCTTTTAAATAAACTGCTAAATGGATACTGTGTCGCAGGCCCACATGGTAGCCTTTAGGACCCCAGGCTATAATTTGTTAGTTTTTAGAACCCTTAAGAGTAAAAGGATTGTGCATACCTGCAGAACTGCATTGCAGTTAGCTTAAGCTAGCTGTAGGCATGGTCGTGTGGTGGTCAGCACTGTCACCTCGCAAGAAAGAGGCTCCTCTCCATGTAGAGTTTGCATGTTCTCCCAGTGTTCGTTTGTTTTTCCTCTCACTTCAAAGACATACATTTCAGGTTCGGTATGCTCCTCCCATTGTCCTTGACCAAGGCAATGGCCTCAGTACTGGAGTTGGTCCCTGGGCGCTGCACTGTGGCTGCCCACTTCTCCAAAGTCATTAGAATGGGTCAAATGCAGAGGCAAAATGATCCCATGGGGTTAATAAAATATAACAAACTTAAACCTAATGTGACATGCCACTCCTCTTTTTCACACCTTATCCCCTCCCTGCTGGGTAAGGTACTTAGGAGGAGGCCGAAGGAAAGAGTAGGTCGTTTTTTTAATTAGTTCAGTTGGAGTTAGTTTAGTCAATTCGTAGTGGTGCTGAGTACGTCGGGGCCGTGGAGGTTCTGGGAGTGTCAAGCAGTGAAGTTTTTTCTTGGTTCTTGAAGTTCTTACAACTTTGTTCCTTTTGCGCTGGAGGAGGGTAATACAGGCAATTTCTGGCTTTTTCTCTTTTCTGGTAATTTTAATTTAATGTTTAAATGTATTTTTGTCAATTATAAGCAGTGAGCCTACATTATTCAAGGAATGTATGATTCCAATTAATTATTCCAATTGACCGTTTTCCTTTAATAAAACTACTTATTCTTAAGACCTGATTTAGACTTTGTTTTGACTTGTTAGTTGATCCACCAGGTTACTGTTTGACTTGCCAATTTAATTGATGATTGTTATTTTTAATAATAATAATAAAATTAAATGCATTAAATATAATTCAATGTATGGTTGAGTGAGGGGTTTCAACATCCGATAGAATATCAGAATATAAACACATTTTTACTTAAAGGAGAAGTTTGGTATTTAGCATTGTAAGCCCTGTTATAAGGTTATTTATGATCATATACAACAGTCCATATCAACATTTTGACAAACTGTGCAGTCTTGAGATATATTGCTCATTGCTCATGTCACAGCTAACTTACACAATGGATCTGGACGGGCATATAGAAAATCCTTCAAAAAACACCATAAACTCTCGTTTTCAAAGACTGGAAACTCACGGAGTGATCACTGGTGTCCGTTGATGTTCTGAAACAAAAATTGTCACAAAGTATGCTTCATATCGGGTTTTATTTATCATTTTATTAAATACATTGACTTCTGTAGACGCCAAAGAAGGTTTAGATAGATACATCTGCAGCCAGAAATCGGACATACTTCTGAGTTGTTTTGGAAAGTTTGTAGTGTTCTGTTGCTCACTAGTGGCCTTGTGCGCTCGCAGTGAAGGAATCAGTCGCATAAACGTACACTAATTTAGAAAAATGGATCCCTTTGAAGAGGAACTAACAATGAAAGATTATGCTGCAAAGCAAACCCCGACCTGGTGACCCGGAAGCGGCTCTTCTTTTTCTACGGTAGCCTTCAAACTCAGCCAAGACCTCCCAAAATTTCAAGCGGAAGTTTACAAACGTATGGCTGTACGGCGACTGAAAATAGTCCTATAAATTTTTAAACGGTTATTTAAAACATGTTTTAAACGTAAAAATAAATTACAAGAAAATACCAGTGACCACTCTGTGTGTTTCCCGTCTTTGAAAACGAGAGTATATGGTGTTTTTTGAAGGATTTTTTATATGCCTATCCAGATCCATTGTGTAAGTTAGCTTTGACATGTGCAATGAGCAATATATCTCAAGACTGCGCAGTTCGTCAAAATGTTGATATGGACCGTTGTAATATGATCATAAATAACCCTATAACAGGGCTTTACATTTATAAATTGTAAATACCAAACTTCTCCTTTAATCCTCACTTCCCCAACAACTATATCTGTATCGTCTTCTATTATATTCAAACTGGTGTTAACTAAAGGTATTTTATTGCACTTGTAATTTATATCTTTCTGTATCAATGAGGTAAAATGCAGACGGAGAGAACTGAGACAGAAAAGTGATCAATGGGATGTCTCTTCTACTTGAGTGAAAGCGAAAGCAAGGTTGCCAAAATTCACTTGCTCAGCACTTACAACTGTCATGTCCCGGTTTCAGTCATTCACTTGCTCAATCCATAATTAAAATAGACTAAAATGCCAAGTGCAGGGCACACACCCTGCAGGCAACTTGAATTTTGTAATGTTACTTAAAGTGAGCGTTTGCGTTTCTATATTTATTTACACTTATTTTGGAATGTTTTTTTAATAAGCGGTTAACTCCAAGGCACTGTGTAGAGTAGGTGTAGAGCACGGACATACACAGCATTTAACAATAACTATTTGGTTTTAATTAGAGTACCCTGCTGTGATTTACTTAAAACATGTTATGGAGAACAGTGCTGGGTGAATGAGTTGTCCCGTAAATGACCTGTATTTAAAATACATTTCTAATTCTGTCGTTCTAAAATAGGCTTTTTCCCTTTTAAAGTACTTTGTGCTAGTAGCGGTGCTGAGTCAGGAGACTACAGGACATTTTCATGGAACATTAGTTTTTGGGCCGACAACAGCTCATCCATTTCTTTCATCTATGAGAGCGAACCTAACTTGATATCTAATGCGGAATGTTTTTTTGAAATTATTCTTGCCGCAAGGCCTTCAAGACTTTGTCAGATTTTACCTTGCATGGGAAGACAGACAGTACATGAAGACATTGATTTATAGTTATAGTCAGTGTTTAATCCTGTGGTTGGCAGGTCTAGTTCTTAAGTGCCAACAGTGTTTATGATTGTCTTCCTTCCGATAATTGCATAATTGGATCTGTTAACCTTGGGCACACACTCCGTATGAATGATGAGAAGATGAGCATCATTCTACATCACGATAAATGGCTGTTACAAGCTAATGCATTTGAATTTCAGCTAGGTTTATTGTTTAGAGCAACAACAAAAAAAGAAAAAAGATCAGATAAAAAAATATTTTGGAATAATTCCAAATATATTGGAATGCCCTTTATATTAGGTTCTTGTTTAAAGGGTAAATACACTTTAAACCACATTTTTTTTTTTTTTTTAAAGCTGTAAACGGGTTTGTATGCCTACCTTATAATGAAACGTATTAATCCGTTCCGTCATTTCGACAATTCTGTAATAATATTGTATATATCAGGAAAAACGGTCAGAAAAATGTCTTTGGTGCTGCCTCTTATCGGTTAGAATTTGATTTCTGCTCCGCACTCTGCCCCCGCCCCAATCATGGTGTCAGAGTACCTCTTTGGAGGTACCTCTACGTCATATGTATGATTGTTGCCACCTGTAACGGAAGTAGTCATAACCACAAACAGGTGTTTTTTAGTTGTTTTTATTTATTTATTTAGAGCACCAATACAACATGATACTATTGGGGGAATAACAGTTACGTCCATGGGTATTTTTTTTCGGTTGAAAATAAATATATTAAGTGGCAAAAATTGAAATGTGATGACTGACTTTCCAAAGCTTCCAGGAAAACTTGATTCAGGATGGGAAATATACAGCCATAGGAATATTCATGGATGTATTAAGAGAACAACAGGAAGCATGAACATCAATACATTTCAGCATCTGTGCAGCATGGTGTGGCCTTCGTCAGGGAGTGAGTGACATAAGCCACACCCCGTACAGAGTGAATCTGCGGAGGTGCAGTCAATCAGTCGTGTAGAACACATCGTCGTGATTCTCGTACAAGCAGAAACAGGCAGCTCAGTATCTCTGGAGTCTGGCAGCGATGCGCCTGTGTCAATGCGCCGGTGGTCCTTTCGAAAGCAAGGTTTGCGTGGGAGATGATTAACTCACGACACAGCCGAGGTGGATGTGCTCCAGCTTTGACTCCGAGTGCCCGTGCGAGTGCGTCAAATCAAACTCTGTCAAATCCGGCCCAAAGTAAAGAGTGAAGCGAGAAATTGCCCGGGAGGGGGGCGGTGGGGGGGTTATGAGAGCCCGCCTGCAGTATTGCAGTAAATTCAAGCCGGGTGCTCTGGCTGAAGGTCTTTTCCCATGATACATTTCCATTTTTTTTTCCCGATGTGAGGTGGGCAAAGTGGATTCAGACAGCAGGCGGAGGGCCTCCAAATATTGTTTTCCAGATTTGAGCGCAGACAGAATAGCCTCTCACAGAAGAAAATGTATAACTCAATTACTATGCATTGTTTTCTTTATGCATTTCACATTCTATTATGAGTTTAGACATTGCAAAATATTGGATGAAAAGAGAAATGTAAAATACATATATACAATACTGTCAGTAATCAGACAGTATATGGCATACGTTTTGATACGCGTTGAAATGTTTCTTCATTTTTGATGACTCATTGTGCCTTTGATTTAAATTCTATCGAGTTGTCTCAGCCGAGAGTGTTGCATTGCGTATTGTGGGATGTGTGTGTGTGTGTGTGTGTGTGTGTGTGTGTGTGTGTGTGTGCGTGTGTGTGTGGGGGTGTGTGTGTGTGTGTGTGTGTGTGTGTGTGTGGGGGGGGGGGGGGGGGGTGTGTGTGTGTGTGTGGGTGTGCGTGGGTGTGCGTGTGTGTGCGTGTGTGTGTGTGTGTGTGTGTGTGTGTATGTATGTGTATGGGTGTGTGTGCGCGTGTGTGTGTGCGTGCGTGCGCAAGACTGTTAGACTGTGTGTGTGAGACTGTGAAGTACTTAATGTTTCAGCATCTGCACCATATCGATTGTCCTGTTAACAGTAATTGTTGAGAATGGTATAAGCATTGGAATAAATTAGTGTCGCTTTGCGATTGCATAAGTATCGGCCGAGTATTAAGTAGCCGCAGTTAAGACCAGTGCTTCTTGTGCTTTGCTTTGCTTTCTCCTTCAGCATTTATTTAACAAAAAGCACTTTAATTTCATGATTATTTAATTTTAATTTATGCTACTTTTTTCAGGACACGGACAGACCGACCCTCTGGGCCTCTGTATTTAATCTTTTTTATGACTTTGTCTTGGTCTGCATAGCTTTACCTGATTTAACAAATGATGCTGATTAAGACATTGTGAACACTGCCAAAAGACTATGCTTGTTTGACGTGTCAAAATATATTTTGATCAATCACTAATTGCTGTGTTGTGAAATTAATATTTAACACATATTAACTGAGTGGCGCATGGCTACTTATGTATTTTGTATGTTTCTTTTCTCTGCCATTCACAGTATGTCTCATTTAATTTGGTCTATCGTACCTTCATCGTCACCTTTGTGGATCGTTTCAAAGCTTTATTGTTATAAAGTGATAAAATCGCTAACAAAGGCTTCAACCTCTCCCCCTGACACAGCATGTGGTAACTGCCCTCGCTTGTCCCCTGCGCCCTTCTGCTTTCTCTCCCTATAGATCTGATTATTTTTACAGCCGTCGGACAGCCTTGCACTGAGAAAGCATAAGATGTTCATAACTCAAACAGATAGTGATCGCATGGCGACTGGAGTCCTGTGCACCAGCTGTATTATGCACAGATCATCTTTTTCCCATCATGCAATGTGGCACACTGGAGACCTGGGCTTTGATTCCCTGTTGCTTCACCCTTGAATATGTAATACTGTAATATGTGAGCTTCTGTCCCTCGCCCTAAATAAGCAAGTCTGCCCGATAATACATTTTAAAAAATGTTGATATGGATTATGGAATGATTGTTTTATATGGATGTCTGCTGAATGCCTGTAATGTAATGTATGTGTGTAGGTATACATACAAAATGGAGAACTGAATTAAGTTTTCTACCTAATAATGAATCACTGAGATAACTTGGTGCATGTTTAAACTTATATTTGTTTCTCACAATGAAGCACAAGTGATTGACTATGATTGGCCTGAGCTCAATTCCCCTTGAAGTGTTTCCCCACAGTTACGGGAGGGAAGTGGGGGTGTGGGTTTGGTGCAGGGGACAGGGTTCGGTGTCACTTATTCCCACACATTACAGGTTTGGCTCATTCTCTGTTATTGGACACATAATTTTTCACGTGTAAGTTTCAGTGTCTGTTTGTCCACACTATCAACAATCAGGACCCCACTCATTTCTCCTGTCAATCTTACATTTCATTAATTCATCCTGTGACATGGAATCGGTGCTCAAACGTTTTGTTTAATAACTCCGCTCTCCTTTCGCGTAGGAACTTACCGTAAATTGGGGTGGGTAGCCTAGCCGTGTAGGTACAAGGAGAGCCGACCCTCGTGTTTCAAGACCAACCGGAGGTTTTTATATCGACGAGCCAATTGGAGGAATTTTTTTGTGCAGTGAGATGCAAGCTACCTTGCTACTCGTCATTTCCTACCCAAAGGTGATAGATCTTGTAGGCAGATCTTTTTGTAAGTATATTTATTTACCATTTGTGAAATGAAAACGAGAATACTAAGGTTGTTCTGTAATGCTAATTTTATGCTTTTGTGGTAATTTTGCCATACATATAGTCTCCTAAAATGGATCTAAATACCACACAGGACCAGTTTGTGTTGAAAAAAGATATGCAACACCTGATAGTGCCATATAGGCTTACATATATGTAATAGTAATTATCCGAGGGTACCAAAAATGGGGAAAATAAGCTTAGACCCCAGAGCAGATATTTCTGACATCATGTGACCATCATGAGTAAATCATACTTAAATGGTAAATGGACCTCTCACTCACCCGTTCACACACCCATTCTCACACCAATGGCGGCAGCTGCCATGCAAGGTGCTAGCCTGCTCATTGGGAGCAATTTGGGGTTCAGTGTATTGCCCAAGGACACTTCGACATGTGGACAGGAGGAGCCGGGGATCGAACCGCTAACCCTGCGATCAGCGGACGCCCCGCTCTTCCTCCTGAGCCACAGCCGCCCCCTCTTTCTCCTGAGCCACAGCCGCCCCCTCTTTCTCCTGAGCCACAGCCGCCCCCTCTTTCTCCTGAGCCACAGCCGCCCCCTCTTTCTCCTGAGCCACAGCCGCCCCCTCTTTCTCCTGAGCCACAGCCGCCCCCTCTTCCTCCTGAGCCACAGCCGCCCCCTCTTCCTCCTGAGCCACAGCCGCCCCCTCTTCCTCCTGAGCCACAGCCGCCCCCTCTTTCTCCTGAGCCACAGCCGCCCCCTCTTCCTCCTGAGCCACAGCCGCCCCCTCTTTCTCCTGAGCCACAGCCGCCCCCTCTTCCTCCTGAGCCACAGCCGCCCCCTCTTTCTCCTGAGCCACAGCCGCCCCCTCTTTCTCCTGAGCCACAGCCGCCCCCTCTTTCTCCTGAGCCACAGCCGCCCCCTCTTCCTCCTGAGCCACAGCCGCCCCCTCTTTCTCCTGAGCCACAGCCGCCCCCTCTTTCTCCTGAGCCACAGCCGCCCCCTCTTTCTCCTGAGCCACAGCCGCCCCCTCTTTCTCCTGAGCCACAGCCGCCCCCTCTTCCTCCTGAGCCACAGCCGCCCCCTCTTCCTCCTGAGCCACAGCCGCCCCCTCTTCCTCCTGAGCCACAGCCGCCCCCTCTTTCTCCTGAGCCACAGCCGCCCCCTCTTCCTCCTGAGCCACAGCCGCCCCCTCTTTCTCCTGAGCCACAGCCGCCCCCTCTTCCTCCTGAGCCACAGCCGCCCCCTCTTTCTCCTGAGCCACAGCCGCCCCCTCTTTACAATGAAAAGAACCAGCATACGTAGTGGCTCCCCAGGATCGAGGTTTTAAAAGCTGATTTAGATTCTCTGAAAGCAACGGTATGAAGCACTGTAGCACTGTATAATGCCAGTCATACTGTTATTACCTGCAGCGCCGTTATATGAGTTGAGCCTTTATTATCATTCACCTCGGATAAGGCATGTAGAAATTTGAATTCCATGTATTTTACAGACTCCCAGAGCGTGAGGTTTTATGTATTATGTATTTATACGGACGAATGTTGTCAGCAGAGTGGAGGATTAGCTACGGCGTGGCTTTCGAGTGTAAAATAACTTATCGCGTCCGCCCTGGGATTTGATTCAACAACCTTCTGGATTCCAGCTCCCTTCTCTGAGCAGCTGCAGGCGGTGCAGGGATGATAAATAAGGACGTACCGCCCGCCTCCTTGGAGGACGGGCCGCAGCAGGTGCGGGCGCGCGTGTGGATGCAGGTGCGCGGCTCCGGTTATCATCACGGCGCTTATTTCAGCGGAGATGTGTTGGGCGAGAACTCGGAGCGCACCGAACAGCTGGTCCAGCACACTGTCCCTCAGGCATGCCGCGGCGAGTTACAGCCCAAACGTTCTGCCGCCATGTAATTGGGTGTTATAGATGTGTTCCTGTGGAAGTGCTTTTTTAAACAGTGCACTTTGCTTTGTGTGTGTGTGTGTGTGTGTCTGTCCGTGTGTGTGTGTGTGGGGGGGCGTGTGTGTGCGTGTGCGTGTGTGTGGGCGTGTGTGTGTGGGCGTGTGTGTGTGTGTGCGTGTGCGTGTGTGCGTGTATGTGTGTGTGTGTGTGTGTGTGTGCATGTGCGTGTGCGTGCATATGTTCAAATCTTCGAGAATCTGTTCATAAATGTTTTTATGACAAATCATGCACTTTAAAAAAAGAAAAAGGTGTCTTTGAATGCTTGCTGTATTTGATGCTCTCCGGTTGTGGTGAGTAAGCTAAGAGATGAAAGTTGCAAGATAGCAGGGTCGTGGGCGAGCGGTTTTTTTCCATGAGTTTCCAGTCACCACTCGTGTTCAGCTGCCTCAGTGGTTACTCTGAAATGTCAGTCTGTAATGAGGTACGCCTCTACACGAGATGAGAATAATTTCAAACTACCGCAGAGAAGCCACTGTCTGTGTGATGATACGTGCTGTGCAGTAAGCCCTCATGTATACATCTTTATTGTCTATGCACCAAGACTTTTTCTTTTTTTTCTTTCTTTCTTTCTTTAAATCACTGAAAAGGACTGAAGATTTACAGTGCATGGGCTCCTGTGATTGCGGTGTTTGTCTTTTCCCGCTGAGCTTGCTCGCGTGTCTTGCAGAACGGCTCCTGCGCGCGCTTCGTCGAGAAATGATTAAAGTGTGTTTTTCTGCGGCAGCTTGCTCTGGTCGGGCCAGAAATATAACCTGGAGAAACAGGCTGCCGCCGGCGTGCCGAGAGAGCCGCGTGAGCGCTCGCAGCGTGTAGCGCGGCTTTGTTCGCTTCCCTTCGTTCATCTGCTCCCCTCTACGTGGGACTACCACTTTCACTGCCGACTGAAGGCGTGCTGGTATCGCCTTGTAAAATGACTGCTCCCAGCATGCTCCAGTGCTGTAATATTATTTCACCTACAGTGAGCATACAATTGTTCACGTGTTGTGAATCTTTCAGGCTTTTCAGACCAGTATGGAAATGGTCACTTTTTACAGTGCCCTCTGTTTCATTAGAGATTCACGCAGAGCACCCCCTTGGGACGGGGGGCAATGTTCCAGCTGCGGGCGCGGCCCGCCCGTTGCATCGCATCGTCCCACAGCGCCATGATTCCTGTAAGAATCCGGGGAAACTGACCTATTCCAAACCCTGTCCCTCAAGTCATTATCTGGCAGACACATGCTTGATCTTCTAGGCACTTTATCGCCCCTTAAACTGATGTCTAATCAGTGTTTTTCTTCCATTTTAATAGAACATTACATATTTAAGATGGCTTCTAGGGCTAACAATATGGTTTATGTTTAGAATTAGCATTAGGGTTAGGAATAAATTTAGTGTTGAGGTGGGATTAGGACTATGTTAAGGAGCTAAGTATAGGCTAAACCCATTGAGAGAGAAAGTCTTGCCACTTCCATTGACTGCAATGGAACTAAAACAAAGAGTGCTGTGTCATGCTTTGAGCATCAGCGGGCTAAGTGCTAAGGCATTGCTAAACAGAGTAGAATCTGGTAGAATACATGGCGGTGAATGGTGCTAAAAGCTATACAATTATCATCAGTCCATTTCAAATATTTAGGAGTAACTGGAATATTACTGCAATCGATGGTTGTGTTATGATCTCTCTTTCAAAACATTTCCACTCGCATTGAGGCTATGTGATGTTGATTGGTTAGCCGGTTCATGAATTAGAATTACCAGCTCCTCAGACAACAATCCTGTCCCATTTGGCGCTAGCTAACTAGCTAGTTGTAGCTGGTTAGGTAGCAAACAGGCATTATGACTGACCGTTATATACATATACCTAGCTAAGTCATGTCAACTGTGTATAACCCCACAGTAGAAATCTAAATGTACTGGAAATTATGATTCTGAAAAAAGTGATCTTACAATCTTTACTCTGTAGCCAGAGTAAAACCAGAGATTATTCTAGAAAATTATTGGTAAAGCCTGATTGTCTATAAGATACAAGGTGATGTACCACCGGTACTAGCTAGTAGTAGTAGCTATGTTCGTACACATAGTTGTCATTCTTGTGCTGCTACTAACAAACGATGCTAGATGGCTGCGGCACCGTCCATCTTGCTTTTGAGTCTCGCATACCAAAGTGATCATGAATATTCATGACTGAATTTGCATAAATAGAGAAAAAAGTAAATTTTTTAACCTAAATTTTTTCACATTTGGGATGTAAGACTCTAGCCTTATGTATTTTCATATGTTTTTCAGTGAAATACATTTTTCATAATAGATACATTACTTACCCCCCCCCCCCCCATAATAAACATTGGCTTGTACACTTAATTATTGCTACGTGTATAGTTTTTCCATCGTCATAGGGTTTAGACAACAACACATTGTATTGTGTGGAACGAATGACCATCAATAAATTTTCAATTTAATGTATATTTTGTTCTGCTAATCTCATGTTTTGAATATCCTTTGAATACCATTGGTGAACTTCAGCAAAACAAAAAAATAAAAATGCCTGTATGCAATACATTTTCTGGTCATTTACAAACACGCTATTCAGGTTGAGATACACTACGAGTGGATACTCATTCACTTCGTTGAAATGAACATACAGTATGTGTGGCGTTCTTTTATATGCATCAGTCCTTATACTTCATATACTGCGCGTGCATATAAGTCAAATGGAAATCACAAAAGTCTAAAATGTATTACAAAATTGTATGCTAATGTATGTGCATGTTCAATTGTTCCCTGACATCACGACCCCAGCGTATGAAGAAAACATCAAGTGTCAAACCACAATAAATTATTACACTCCCTTTCTATTAATAGGGTTCACTCGGTTCATCTCTTGCGGAAACTCAATAACTCTGCCTGCATAAAGGTGGTTAGTTCTACATTAACCATCAAGGTCTACATTCACCATGGGCCCGGGATTCTGCAGTCTTTTTGCCGCGTGTCTTGATTGAAGAGACATTAAACTGGAGTCTCTAGGCAATGCAAAAATATTTGTTTGTGCTGTGCAATCTTTTTAAATGATATGTATATCAGAGAAATCCATATCGGAGCTTGTCTGCTCTGTGGAGTACCTCACTGCCAGCCGGTTCCCTCACCTTTTCCTCTCCGTTCCTTTAATCCGGGAATGTGAGGTCTTATGAGAAGCACGCCATCCTCCCTGACCTTGGCGCCGCTGTCTCTCGGAGCGAGCGGGGTATTGATTGAATGCATTAGTCTCCCTCTAGCGGGAGCGTCTCGCCGGGGGACCTCGAAGAGGCCGTCGAGCGTCGGCCGTCGGGAGAGGGCTCCGTGTCCCGGCGCATGGAAGATTTGCGTGCGGCCGAGTTTCCTCCCGCCCTGAGCGAAGATGATGCTGAGCTGTACGAGTGTGTGTGTGTGTGTGTGTGTGCGTGTGTGTGTGTGTGCGTGTGTGTGTGCGCGTGGGGGGGGGGGAGTCTTGTGGGAGATTTGTGTTCATAGTTATGAATGGCAGCATCTACCGCAAACCCTCCATCGCCACACGCACTCAAGCGTGCCTGCTCCACACTTATGCCGCACGCCGCTGTAAATTGCGATGGGACAAAGAGACCACAAGCGGCAGTGTTCAGCCTCTCCGTGCCCCCCTCCCCCCCTCTCCCATCCCCCCATCAGTTCCTTGCTTGTATTTCCTTTACTTTTTAATGGCAGATTGTGATGTGGGCCCGTCAGTGTATTTACCCGCGACTCAGGAGACCGAGGATCACGGGAAAGAGACTGAGAGAATGAGGCAAGAAGGCGCAACGGCGGGGGGTGTCGGGGCCGAGGCCTTAACGCTCTCCCCCGTGTGCTGTTGCGCTAACTCGGCGGCTGTCAGGATGTTTGGAGACAGAATTCACAGATGCCTGAGGGATCTGGGCCCCGGCCGTTTGGAGGAGATGAGACGAGAAGGATAGAGGGAAGTTGAGGGACAAGGTTACCGTGGGGGAGTGGCTGCTAAAGAGATCTCCAGGGCAACTTCCATTAATCCCACCCTTTTAAAATGAGCAAGACGGCAGAGATGTTCAGAGTGGCCCTTCTGCAAGCCCTTACAGCATTAGACAGGAACTCATTTTAAAGTGATAGTCCTCAAACATAATTTAAAATAAAAATAAATTATGTTTCACGGATATAAAATATCTATAAACCGTAGTATTTCTCTGATGTTCAAACACTTAATTTAAAATGCTGTTCAAAGTCTCTGATTAAATACTCCACTTTACTGCTGGCTGAGGTCAGCCAGACAGATTCCGATTGATTCATCTTAAAATTCTACTTGACACGGTTGATTTTTTAGGTTTGTACAGCTTTCAGTTCTCCACGTTTCTCTCCTGTGTCCTCCTCAAACCACACACGCTCCCGCGCGTTACTCCGCTCCTCCGAAAGTTTATTGCAACCTTTCAGTTTGAATACAAGTAAAATGTTACATTGCATTTAGTGCTCTAGCTGACGTGGTGCAGGTCAATCATTCACTCACAGTTTACCTCAGACATTTAAAAGCTTCATATGACATAAACCTTCCTAGTGTTTAGCCATCATTGTTTAGCCATCATTGTTTATCCTCGCAAAACCTGCCCTTTCTTTAATAAGGGATTAGTGTTTATGAACATATGCTTATTTTTGGTGTACAAGGCACAAGGTTGGTAACAATGCCCATGAAATAATGTTTGAGTAAATACGAAGCCTAATCCTTCTTAATAAGCACAATGTCCACCATGATTCATGCTTCACTGCTTACTGAATGCTCACCAAAGAATACACAACACAATGCATTTTTTAATTATTTTATATGTATAGTGACATTTGTTAGTGATATTAGTCATACGTGTTGCATTTGTTTGTGACATTAGTCATACGTGTTGCATTTGTTTGTGACATTAGTCATACGTGTTGCATTTGTTTGTGCCAGCCAGTCAGTTTGTGCCCCTGTATTGTAAGTCTAGTCTACTCTTACATAGAAACAGATATTTGGCCAAGTGGGAGACTTTCACAGTCATGCTGTGGGAAAAGGCATTATTGTACGCAGCACTGGGGCAACCTATGCGGTACAGGAAAGTATGTGTTTCGATTTTATACATTTTTGAAAATATTAATGTCGATGCATGGACACCGTTGTTGGATATAAATTGAATTTGAATTTGAAATTGAATTTGATTCAGTTGTTCTAAGCCATTATTGTACTGAAATTCAAATGCATGGTTAACACAATTCTAGACAATATGAGACTCTGTTCCAGAATCACAATTTCTGTTGTGCTTCTGTTGGCACAAGGGGGCCGACTTTGTCTCCAAATACTTTGTATGCGTTTTGCAATGTCGACATTCTCGCGCAAAACAGAAATTAACAAGGAACAAGAACAACATCACCAACAACGAGAGCAACAACAGCATGGGGTTTCAGGTCTCAATGGTCGCTCACACATGGGACCTGGTCTACTTCAGAGGAAAACGTGAAGCAGTCAATGACGGAACACATGGCTGTGTGCTTCAAGAGACAAAATAACCCAGTCAAACGGTGAGATCAAAGCTGTGAGCGTTGGATAGAAATCTGTGCATCACGGAACTATGATGGCAATGCGCACAAACCTTATTGGGTGAACCACTGCCATGCCAAACAAGGCCATCAACCATTGGTCAGGCATTTGTGCTCACGATGAGGTTGACCTCTGCACACTCCTCCTGGCCTGGTAACTGCATGTAAGATACAACTAAAAATCACTTTTTGAACATTTTCAGATGTTGGAATATTTATAGTTTTTTTTTTTGGTACAAATATCCTGAACGTCCTCATGTGGTCTGAACTATTTGGCCTTAGACTGCAATAAAGCTAATTTGCATGCATCACAAAAAAAATCATTATATATGGAATGTATAAGTATACTGCGATGGGGTCTGTATGTGGCGTCTGTATGTCTTAGTTGCGCAAATCTATAGCCAGAGCTCATTTAAGGTCAGCTGTTCAGAGGCAGTTACAACTGTAGCTTATGGGCCTAGATTATTTGCAGATGTCACTTCTTCACCTTTGGTTTTCCGTAAGTAATGAAATTGATGCATTTCAAGGGGACTGCAGCTTTAGATTCCTCGGCCTCTCGTAGCCGGGGACGTGTCAAGACTTACTTCAGTCAAACCTTTGTCATCCGCTGCCCTGGGAGCTGCGTTTAATCGACAGGACACTGAGGGTCAAGAGCTGCCGCAGGTTTGACAGTTGACTGCAGGAGAATAGTACAGCCGCAAATGAGTACCGTTAGCCTGTCTGCTCTTCCACCAAGACTGAACATAAAGAAATATAAATTGATGGACTTTGCCACAAAGTCCAAGAACCCCAACACCGCCCATACCTCCCTACGCAATATAATAAGAAACATGTAATTTATTATTATTATAATACATTATTTGTATTGCACCTTTCATACAACAAAAGTAGTATGATAGTGTTTTACATAAAAATACAGATCAAATCCATAAAATTTAAATAACAACTTAAGAAAATGAATAGATGTACTGTATACTGTATAAACACATAATCAATTAGTTGAAAGCTAGCTAGTTGGCGCTTAAACGTGTCCAATTTAAATCCATTCTCCATTGTACCTGGGGAAATCAGGTAGGCAGCTCCCCTATGTGTTCTATGGTGATTTCTCTTCATGCAGCATTTGCACAAGAGCTTGGAAGCTTCCCATGCAAGCACCAATGTCCGTCAGTGTTTCAGGCGGATGCATAGCGCATGCATTTATCCCGAATCAGCAATGGCTGGCCCTGCCAGCGCTTTCAATTTACGCCGCTCTAGAATGTTGCAATCTGGCTGTTCGTCAATCCGCTGTGTTTTTCAGACTGCATGGAATAAAGTGCATTGAGTTAGTCTTCAATGCTTTGCAAAACTCTAGACCTGCAATGCACTTCTCTCTGAATCATCTTCTCCGCGGCCGCGTGTATTGAACATCCTACGCTGTGACTGGAATCACAAGGAGTAGAAAATAGGAATGGAAAAAAATATCAATAATTGAAGGCCATTTGAAATCAATTCAAGCCGTAATGGTCAATGATGTGCTTTCACGAGGGTCACAATAGCCTTATTTGTCGCGCTTTGGTCTATTTATCTTTGTGCACTGGTCCGTATGCAGGTGGATGGAGCCCCTTCGCTATACTGTACTGTAAAGCATGAATTCGGTCGACTGGCACTGTCTGCAGTGTACCACATTAGAAGGGGGGGGGGGGGGGGGGTCACTCACCGAAATCAATGTTTGCCTTCTTTCTATTCTGCACATGCATGGCGAGGGGAAGGGTGATCCGTCTGCCCGCGTGTTGATGCACAGCCTGACGGCCCGCGTGTTGACACACGGCCCCTTCATTTGGGATCCCGCGCCACACCTTTTTAACCTTTCGGCAACTCCGTTGTTTAAATATTTCCCGATTCCCCGAGCGAGCGGGCTACCATAGCCCCGATCGTTTCTGTCCCGCTCCGCCCGCCCCGTCTCGTATCGCGGCGGACGCAGTGTTGACACGAGCACGCTACCGCACGTTCGCGCTAGTGTGCAAACGCCCGAGCTTTTGATGGCCTATCGTACCATGCCATAGCAATCCCCAGATAATTAGGTGTGTTATGCATAATGTATGTTCTGGCTACGGAAGGAGAGAGAGAAAAAAATGCGCCCGCGTGCAGTTTAAAACCCACTAAGATAAGCTTGTGTCGCTTTCACACTCTGTCAAATCCAATATTATCAATCGGCTCATTTAAATAGGGCCCTTTGGAGCCTTGCATCTTATAGGCCTTTTTAGGCTTTCTCTTATGTATGTGTTACATTAACATTGTGCATCCTTGTAAAGGATGTAGGCTGCTCAATTACACACCAAAGCCAGCTGTGTCCAATGAAGCAGTCCTTTGGACCCGAGATCGTTGGGCCTCCCTGTGAAAACAAAAGGAAAGACAACCTTGGACTAGAGGAGGAGGAGTATTCATAGGGGCTTATAAGGGAGTTAGGAGACACCCTTGGGTACAATTAGGCGTTGCCTCTCCTCTGAACCTTTCTGGCATGGGACAGATCTTCGAAGGGGAGTTTGGGTGTTATTACAAGCCAAAACCAGGTCAAACTCTACCCCCAGTTTCACCATGTAATGGGCTGAATAGAGTCAACGTCCAGAAAGATTGTGATTCCTCTGAATGGGCATGTGCTGGGTCAGATGCTGTGGCGGAAATCTCGGTCTTACTGATTTCCGGTAAGACGTTACCTAGACATGTTTCTAAACCACATTACTAAAAATAAGTTACAATCTTTTTTGGTTCGAAGCACAACCTTGTAGTCTGTCTTACATGTGGGGAGACAGTGGTGACGAATGGCGGAAAAACACGAATGGAAAGTTAAGGAAAAAAATTCAAACAGCTCTGTAAGTACAGAGGATTATTCATATTGATGCAGTGACTGAAAAAAAGCAAACGAGGGGGGAAAAAAGCCGGATGAATTGTCGTAATGTTTGCGGGGTTAAAAATAGCCAGTGGGTCAGGGATGGTCAGTGCTTGCGGAGAGTCATTTGCTCCGTAATACAGAGCGCTGCATTGTGCTGCCTTTTCAGGCCCACACACAGCGCATCATTACTGGAGTCCTGGAGCGGATTCATTGCCGACCAAACACCTTCCTCTGTCTTTATAATAAGTCTCCTGGTGCTCTCGCACCGAACAGCCGCATCAGATATGATGCTTGCCTTTATTTTTAGAACCATTTAAACACTTTACCTGCTGTTTTATAGCACCCCAGTCAAGTTTTTGGCAGGAAACGGGGTAGCCGGTATTTGCCTCGGGGGGGCGGGGAAAGCTAAATTGGAATTGTTTCAATGTGAAGTCTTGAACCTGTGGCCGGTCCCGCCATTGAGCTGAGATGGCACGCGCCAGCTCTCGCGAATCTGATGTGCCGATGGTGCGCTCTGGGCAGTCCGAAAGGCCTGAGTATGAGGCCCAACCGGCTCTTTCTCCCTGCACAAAGTCATATCTTAGCCTTACAGAAGCTGTGACTACAACTCAGGACAACAGGATCCCTGAAGATATCAGTGCACACAGGACAGGAGAGCTCCTCTTCCAGAAGAGAAGATCCAGACGCTCTTATATCCATTAGGTTGTCTCTTTCTCCCTGCACAAAGTCATATCCTGGTGGCTCTTGTAAGCAACTTCAGCATAGATACAATTCTGCCCAAGGCCTCTGAGAGATATACAATTCCCCAGAGAAGTCCGATGAATCGCGGTACCCCCTCTCCCCTGCCTGTGGTCACAAATGAACGGACCGTGCCCCTGCTGCTGACACAACCGTGCCTCTAACCCCGCCCCTCAGTTTAGGATTGGATGATTTTGCCTAATTATTCAAAACCGGCCAACTGGTAATACTATATACTATATCAATCAGTGCATGTGCGTGTGTCAAGTCTGAATATCTATGCAGTTTTACTTGCCATATCATCCGTTTATATCTTATTTATTATTTATTTTGTCTAACCACTAATTATCTCAGTGTTTAAAGCATAACAGAGCTTTAATGATTTCTGAATAAGAAGCAGTATGAAAGAGGAATGCCTGTCAGATAAGCATAAATGGGATGTATAAATGGTGGTTTGGAAAATGGTATCTTAGTAGTAATTATGTGCAAAATACCTTCTGTATTATGTTTTTTTTTTTTCAGATTTGAAACTCACTCATGCACATTCTGATTTCCATTAGCGAGTTTGCATCTGTTGTTCTTACAGACAGGGGAGATCTGGCCTGGATCCAAGAGGGTCTGTTTTTTAATGAGGAGTATCACTTAAGCTTATGCTCTGCGTTGCAATACACACACATACACACACACACACACACACACTGAAATTTTTAAACATTTAACCTGTTTATCTGCAATTCATTCTAACCATCACTAACGGTGACTTTGTCATGACATTGCCATGCACAGTATTTTTGTGACTACCCTTTCCTTGCCAAGTACACGTTGTGTGTATGTGTGTGTGTGTGTATGTGTGTGTGTATGTATGTATGTGTGTATGTATGTGTGTGTGTGTGTGTGTGTGTGTGTGTGTGTGCGCTTATTGTTTACTTTTATGTCAACAACAGTTTAACTGTATATAGGAATGGTTGGTTCATAACCTACCTAGTAAAGAATTGGGACAGCCTTTGGACTTCATGTTGTCACTTCCTCAAAGCCCCGCCCTCTGATGAGGTGGTCGGAAGTTGGTGCAGAGAATTAATGGCAGACCCGTTCTGTAATCATGTCTTGTGTTTACACCTCTAATTTGCAGCATTAACCCTGAAAAGATTTAGGCATGCTTGCCAGGTGGCATTATTAATTCCATCCATCATAATCTGTGTGGTTCATATTTAGGGTGCTCTAATTATTATTCTTATAAAAATAAAAAAATAAAAAGAAAGATGTATTTGTTTTCTTAGCTTGGTAGGCAAATTATATTTTCGCCCTTTGCGTCAGTTTTATTGTGATGAATTAGCTGGCTCGGCTGTGGTCTGTGCCGTGGGAATACAGCCTTCTGCCTATTCCAACGCAATTGTCCTGCCGTGGGGGGCCTTGGCGAGGGTTACATTGGTACAGATGTGAAGCGCTGGGACAGAACAAGGCACATTACTTTAGATGAAAGAGTGTACTTCACTTTGCAAGTACAAGCGCAGCAACACCAAGCAGCTAAAAATACAGACCGGCGCTAAAGTTTCGTCCGCAACACTTGCAACTCTCGGGACCCAGACTTTGCTTTCCCCGACTTCTTTTGCAATGATTTATAGATGTTTATTTTCTTTTTTAATTCCTTGAGTACGTTTGGATTTATCTGTCGAGGCTTCTTAGCTAATTGCGGCTGGTTTGAATTAAATTGGGGCGATGCCAGGGAGAGGATTTTTTAGTCGGGGAGAATTTGTGTGTGTTGATGTTGACAGTCAACAAATACTCATCTTTTATGTGTGTACTGGAGCATCGCACGTCAGTAGAAATGGAACTCGGACCTACGTCTCTCTCTCTCTCTCCCTCTCCCTCTCCCTCTCCCTCTCCCTCTCTCCCTCTCTTCCTCTCCAAAGCCACACAGTCCCTCTTCTCCCCCAACAGGAATGGCAGCCTCTCTACCTCTGAAAGCACCTCAAATTCAGGGCAGATTTATTTTATTTTAAGTACCGCATTCTTTCCTCACTGTGTTTTTCACATTTTGTGAGGAAATGAAGCTCTGTCTCCACCTCTTGAATATGACATAGTGAGCACAACCTGTCCTCTCTGGGCAGCCATGTCTGCTTTTGTCTACCAGTCTCAATGGCCAGGTGGTTCTCACTGAATCTATATTTTGTCAATATTTCCCTTGTTTTTTTCACTGTGGTCAGGTAATCTGCAACAGCGCACTTTCTTTTTAGGGCCCGATAGCACTCTAATTTGCTTTGTGTTTTTGTTTGTGTGTCCTAATAAGTGATGTAGTCTTGTTTATGTTTTGCTATACTTTGGTTGACTTTTGGTTGACACTCTCTCGCTCATCTGCGGAGTACCTTAATGCAATTGTGTGTCTCTACATGCCACCTGCATGTCTCCCAGCGACCTCAGCCCAAACTGGATTTACTTCAGAAGTAATCCCTGTCACACTCCGTGCCCGCGTGGTGATTTATTCTGAAAATATACTCTCATCAACAGCCATAATAAAATTGTTCAGTGTATTCTGGGAAGGAGAGGTTACAGGCTCGCACAGGAGCAATGGCGCTTGGATCTGTGGTGATTATTTAAAAATAATTAATTTTAAAAAGGTGCAGTGTGTTGAGTGGGGTCCCTGGAGAGAGGTTTGGCGGTAATGGAGAGAGGGTGGCGGGGAGACGAAGGCTGTGTGACATCAACGCCGTGAGGCGTCATGGGCGGCGTCTACAGATATCGCCTCAGCAGTCATTCCGGCCTCGCTCTCTCTCCCATCACTGCCCACTCATTTGGTTTGCTCATTGATTGGTGGAAGAGAATGCTATCAGCGTCTTAAACGTCAAGCCCTCACATGATTGGAGGGGGTTACAGTGTCCATGTACTGTATCCTCCTCCGCTTGTTTTACTGCTTCCATTTGTTTGTTTTTTTTACTTTTCACCGATTACTTTACCTGATGCAATTTGTCCATAAATGAGGATTTGGTAGTATTACAGGTAAGGCAGTAATACAAACCGCTTCAGGTAGAGTCTTAATTGCTGTAAAAAAGAACCAATCCTGATCCATCTGCTGTTTCTCTGAGCCCTAGCGATGCTTGCATGTATGTACAGTATGCATGTGAAATTAATAAGTGAAATCGTGCAAGGAGAACATCTTTGTTTTATTTATAATCAGAAAAAGGTATCAATGGGGTCGTTCATTTATAGTTTCAGTTGAAGGTTTATTGGCCGTTCATACACTGCAGCTGCTATGCAATACTGCGACATTGGAATGCTGTATGTAGCTTTCTGCTTTGTACCCTCAATCTTGGTGTAGTTGGGATGCGCATTTGTTATTAAACGTGCATATAGTTGTTGTGTCTGGAACATTTTTGGGAAACGATGTCAAATGCTTGCTTGAAAATTTGCCTTTTAGGCAAAGTAATTACTGAGACATAAGAATACATATCTCAAGACTTAATTTAGAAATTCTTGGTAAGTACGCTTGTATTTTTTGTTCTCAGCGAACAAAACTCTGTGCCTTTCTAAAGCAGTCTAAATGATAACCTCGGAATCCCGAATGGTAATAAGGGAACGTTTGAAAAGAGGAGTAAACCCAGTTTCCTCACTGTGGAGGTGGCTCACTGAACGGGGATTAAGAAATGAAAAGCGACCTCCAGCCGACCCCTTTCCTCCCACGAGACTCCGAAGCGGGCCGACTCTTTGTTCTGCAGAGAAGCTCGTTTCGTACAGTACCCTTACAGCTCTTTCACCTTACCGGCCTAAACGGGATAATTGGACCTCACTCTAGGCCCAATCATCGCATCCCTTCAACTGAGCCGGGACCTGCCACGCACGTCGACTCAGCTTATTTTACCGCTGATATACTTTCCGGACTTTTTCACCCCCTGGATTTGCCCTGCCGTGGTACCCTGGGATGGACGGGAAATGGGCAATTTGGGCAGGCGGACGCGGGTGTTGTGATTGACAGGCCATTTCCTCTGTTTTTGTCCAGTCATCTGACCTGAGGAGTCCAGGTCTGAGGAGGCTCCGTCTTACCTTATAACCGCAGAATCCCAGCTGTACCCTGTGAAGCTTGTTTTTCATTCAGTGTCTGTGAATCATCACTTAAGGGTTTTTTCTGAGTAAAGACTTGTGTCACATAGTGAGCTTTAAAGCAAATCCTCAATATACTTTGGGAAAGTCCTTTACATCGCACCCTTTGCAAAACGTCCTGATGACAATTGCTTCTGCATGATTGTTAGTTGAATGTCAGTATAAATTGCTGAAGTGAATTGTGCTACTCTGGATGAATTTTATAATCCAACAGTCAAGCTATGCAATGTGCTGCAGATGGTGGTCCTCCCTGCTATACCAGCCATTATTTTTTCATCAAAATTTCCATTTATGCATATACTTAAACAGATTTTGGATGATGTTAACAATTTAGCAGTCTTTTTTGCATATCATTAAAGGGGAATTCCACCCAAAAATGATGTTTGATTTGTAGTAGCTCTCCTCCTGATTAAAATGAGCTCTCATCCAATGTTCTACCTGTAGTGAAAGTAGAGATATAGCCCCAAACTACTGCGCATGTACCCGGTACTTGCCTTAGAATGAACTACAACAGCCATGAAGCTTACAGTTAAGACAACAGGTTGCCATGCCCACTGAATGACGTTACAGAAGCGGAGGCCAAGGGGCTGGGCATTTTACTGCTGGTGTACTGCCTGCCTGTATGCAGCAGCGTTTAGAGACTCGAGAGAGAATAGAGAGGCTACGTAACAAGTTAGCCACTAATGTAAGAGTAAGAGTTATACTGAGAAAATACCACCATCATTAGCTCAATCTCCAGAAAAACGGGGGAAATACAGCCCTTTATTTATCTACGTTTGGTATCGTGAAAACATTAACCAGCCTAGCCAGAAGTCTGTAACACTAGAAGTCTGTAACACCACGCTAGGCTACGCACCCCGGTTCCATGTCGGAAAATCAACCCCTACCTCCCGTTTTTTCAGTATGAAATGCTTTTGTATCGACCAACATGCCGGTACAGAATATTAAACATATACAATTAAAAGTTAAAACGTCATTGTTGTAGGCTAGGCTACTTGTTAGCCGTTTTAGCTATGTTTGCTCGCAAAGCCAAAACTTTCTGAGTGCAACTCGGACGCACTGATGTCGGTAAAACTATGGAAATGACACATTTATCAACCCCGATATCCGACCTCCTTCCATTAACTAATGCAAGGTTAGCTACTATAGCCTACTCCATGGAAAACATATTTAAAAATCAATTTATTTTATGCCCAGAAAACTAGCTAACGCACTAGCCCAGAAAAAATGCATTGCTTCTGTAATCAAAAGCACAAAATGAAACCGTTAAATTATGATCAGCTCACTAATGTTATTCTACTTAATCGTCATGAATCATAATGTAATGCTAGTTGACATGGTTCCTTACTGGGGGATTCAATAAGGCAGAGGAAGATATAAGCCACATGGAATCAGGGAATACCGGAGGAGCTCCACTCTGTAACCGACAGCACTCGAGTCCTGTTTGATTTAGTTTGCCAAAACATCTTTAGGAAATAACGTAGCCTATCAATGTAATTTTCTGACATTATAATAAAATAGCAATGATAGCTAGCTTGATCCATGATGTGTCCCTACCACAGGTTCCCATTCAGAACAGTGAGATGCCGGCAGCAATTCCTCCCTCGCTGGCTCCGCCTATTTGCTATGTAATTTACACGCCCACTTGAAAACACTGTAGTCTTCCAAAAATGAGGAAATGGTAGAGGTATACGTCAACAGGACGTATACCTCTACCAAATTGTCTACTTTATATTCAGATAACTCTAATAAGATAATTTTTCTTTTGGCCAGCCACAAAGAAAGACTTAATTTGTTGCACCTTGATCTGTTCAATAAGGTTAATGTTGTTTTTGGGTGGAATTACTATTTAAGGTCAAAGGATAAGTCAAGAAAATTTGGCAATTTAAATTGTAAAAAAAAAAATGAAATAACCGCATGTTAAAAGCCTATTGCAGCGGAATCCGCTTTGCTAGGTCAGCACCTCAGCGTCCGAGATTTAGTTTTACTGCAACAGTTTCACTCCTCAATTACAGCTGATATACAGGAGTTAGTTCAGGGAAATTGTGTCTGGCTGTGCTAAAAACCTGATGTAGCTTGTTTCAGCCCCGAACAAATGGGCGTTTGGAACCTCAAGAGCTTAATTTTAATTGGTCTGTGAAGTATTGAAATTTTCCAGGTGCAGCTTGTAGATTTTAGTTTGCATGCCGCACATGAACACTAAACAGTGGTGGTGGAACGATCATACTAAAGCACATAAAGGATGAGAGAGAGAAAAACATAACTGCAAAAATGGATTCTGTGTTGAAATATTTTCATTAACGGTGATATTAATAATCATAAAAGGCACGATTTCACACTGCATTCCTTCAGTACATTTATTTTTATATATACCAGTGATCCCCTTGGTACATGCCAAAGAGAATCATTTTTCTGAAATATATATATATATTTTTTTCTGTTTAGTATTTGCTTATTAATTTATGGTCCATTTAAGGTCAAGAATATGCAATTAGTGTGACGGTTCTATTCTTGACTTCACGCTTGCATTCACCACAATTAAGACGAGACTACTCATGTGTATAGATTGGACTTAAATATCGAATTGATTAAAGTAATATACAATGACGCATAGGCCTACCTGGAGCGCATGCTGATGAACACACCGATACACGCTTCCAGTGTAGTGACGAGTGAGGTGCTTTGACTTTCAGCACAACTGACCTATTCATTATGAAGCATTTGATGAGCACATCTTTAGGAAAACGTTTTTTAATTTATTGAGAGTGTACTGTCTGTCAATAGCACATATACACATTTGATGTTGCAAAAATAATTGTACGTGTATACCTTATCGTATGTGCACATCATTGAACGGTAGTGTAAATTTGGATTCCATGAGATTTGCTTATTTTGCTTCTTCTTTTTATTTTTTTTTTATTTTTTTATTTTTTTTAGAAAAGATTTTTGCTCTGTTACTAGACAAGCTTCCTTGGTACATTCTTATTCTTGCTTTTTTAAATAGGAAACCAATTTGTAGACTATAAAGTGGACAGAAAATGTAATCTTACAAGAAATATTCTGCCTGGGACACATGGGATATCCCGGTGTGCGCTATTTTGTGAGGCAGTCACCCAGCAAGTCAACTGTATCCTTTGAAGTCCCATTAGAGATTTGGGTTGCCTTAAATCCGCTGAGGCAGAGGTGTTCTTCAGGGCAGCCTCGATAGAACAGACAATGTTTAAGTGTTCTAAGCTCCAGACAGTTATAATTATATTGATTCTGTTGCATTGTGGGTTTTCAGCAGTTCCAGCAGTTTTTCAGAAGTTCCTTTTTGTTGTTCCTGTATTTTTAATTAATTAAGTCATTCATTTTTTTAAGGTGAGTTTGGACTTCAAAAAGCACTTGGGCCAGTGGGCCATTGACGTGCTTTCTGTTTGTTTTGGTTGATGGCTGCCATATCGTTGATGTCACAGACTGTTACCGTAGGCACTTTCTCAGATATTGAAAAAGGGCAAACCTTGCCTCTGGTGCTCAGGAGTTTGCTTCCACCCACAAACCTGGGATTTCACTCAAGCGTCAGGTAATCGGAGAGGAATTATGGGAAAAGTTTGTATTGTACTTTTGCGTTCACCTCAGGTGGACTCTGTTACGCATTAATATGATGAGGAGTGGCCAAACGGCTATATTATAAGATCCCTAAAGATAAAAAAGCTTTTTCATTATTATCATATAGAGATGAATGTTAGAGAAGATGATACAGTAAGTAGGGATTTTGCTATGCAACAATATAAATGTTGATATCACTGTACATTTTTGTAATCTTTATGACATAGTACACGTATGCCCATAATTATGTTTAATATTCAGACAGGATTAGATGAACATGAAGCAGCTTAGATGGGCTGAATGGCTTGTGTTCCATCTTTCAATCTTACTGTGTTTCTTATATGGATATGTATGTAGTGGGCATGTTCAGACAAAAGACCTGGATCATTTTTTTGCCATTTTATCTGCAGTTTTCAACATGGCTATCTTTTGTTTCTGTGGGCACACACGTTGATTCCCTTGCTTTCCATACCCTATTGTATCCATCTCCATAGATGATAAACATGGTTCAGAAATGTACCTTCACATATTCTAACAATAAAGTACACCAATGTGTATAGTAGGGTTGTGCAGAGACAACACAATCTCTATCTGTTTAACCAACAGAAGTATTTATCTGTATAACAAACAAATTGTTCATTCTGGATGTGGATGGTTGGACTTTAGATTTGCTAACCCCTGCCAATTAAATTTTTATAGCAACCAGATAGTCATGCTAACTATGCTGGCAGATTTGTGCAGGATATGTCTGCGTTTGCTTGTGTGTGTGCATGTATGTGCGTGCGGGCGTGCGTGAGTGTGTGCGTCCATTTGTCCATCCGTCCTTCCGTCCGTCCGTTCTCAGCAGACCTGCCTCTTAGCCCCAACAAACAGTTATAGAGTAAGACATGAATTATTTTTTATTTTTTTTATTTTTTGTACCCGAGTCGTATTTCTCATCTTTTACTTGAAATGGGATTTCCACGACCTAGCAACAAATGGAAAAAAATAAAGTCTTCTAAATGCCATTTGGTCCATTTTGGGAAGAAAAAATATCCAAATACAATGCATTGTGTGTATTTCCAAAACGGGTACTTGGCTGTGGAAACACCCTGGTGTATATTATTCCTCATTTAGAATGTGATATTCTACCATCAGCAATTGAATGTACCCTGGTCAATCGTGTGGATATTTATTTATTTATGTTTATACAATATGAAGAACAGTGCTCAATTACTGTGGCTCTTATATGTATGTGATTGGCATGTTTCTGTCACGTGTGAAAGAGATTTATTTGGCATTATCACTTTCTGTTGTAGCTTAAGCGTTAACAAAATTAATGAGGTATTTTTTATTTTTTATTTTCTTGGTATGTCATACCTGATATTCTTCTGAATGCGTTTGTCACTGGGTGCCTTTCAGTTTGACTGCGTTAGATGACATCACATCAAGATAAACCAGTTTGTTTCTTTCTGTCCATTCAATATGTAGACAATACCATCGCTGCGGGCCATGAATTGTGTTTGTTATTAAAGCTGTAATCACTCACATCAGGGATGCAGGACTTAAACGCGTGTAGTACATCTACTCAGTGCCTCTACCCCTTCCAAATGCAATTTATAGAAACAAGCATTATAGTTTAGCTCATGCTTGAAAAATGCCCTCAGGAATTCCAATACAATCAAGGTATGGAATGTGTAACTGCTATTTCTGTATTGCTCTGAAATACACAGTGCCCTCCATTGTTATTGGCACCCCTAGTAAAGATGAGTAAAAAGGGTTATAAAAAATGTACTGCTTGGTGAATTAGCTTAATCTGACACTGACAAAATTAGAAAAATCAAAACTTTAATCAAGTAATAATTATTTTTAACAAAACGCCATCATAATGGTTAGTCCGAATAATATTGATCATACTATTGATCCATATAGCATATTTCTTGCTCACACTACACACGCACGAGCATGTTTGTTTTGCCATCATATAAGCAATCCGCCAAGGTGGAAAAGCAGGCTTTTAAAGGGAATGGGATATGACATTTTGGTTTGGTTTATTGCATCGTACACCCAAGACACGCCTATAATTAATGTAGAGGCTAGGTTCAGCCCATTATCACCTTACGCCTTACTTAGCGCTCAAATAATGCACTGTCTAACTATCCAAAGTGGACTTGGACACGCCCTAAATGCACTTGCGCCTAGCGTTTTAGACGATGCACCAAGATCGTCAAAAATCACATCTTATTTTTTGGTACTCTTACAGGCGATACTATAACTTATCTGCATTTGAATGGATCTATATGGGAATTGGGGGGTGAGACTAGATTTAACTGTAAATTATGCTGGAGCAGTATGGAATACATGGCTGGTAAAAATGGCTGTTAGTCATCAAGGGTCTGAGGTATCAAACGAGCCTCAAACCATCACTCTGCTGCCAGATATGCAGTAGATATGGATGTATGTTGCGATGACTGACATTCTTCCGTCCCCCAATGACCCCCCCCCCCCCCCCCCTTCAGCATTCCCACCATACCATGACCCCTCTCTGCCCTATCACGCAACCCAAAAATGCTGTTGCTATTCATGAGAGAACTGTACACAAGGATGAATAGTAGACTCGGTGGTGCAGTGCAGCAGGGAAAGGTCATTTCTGCACAAAACCTGCTAGTGATTTCCACATACCTTGCCATTTATTCTGTGTTTACCCATCACCTTTTCACTTGAAATGCTCCTAGGACGGTTCTCTGAGGGAAAGAGAGAGGGGAAAAAATTTAGTTTGAGTTCTGTTTTCAAGAAGAAGAAAAAACAACCAGACAAAAAACTATTTTTCGGTTTCATTTTTGCCTTTATGTTAAATAATAACAAGGAAGCAAGTTAATAATATTTTTTCTCAAGGAACAGCGACATTATCTATTTTCCTGAAACCATACTAAGTCAATCAAGCTAATTCAATCTTTATAAAGTCCACCCAGTAGTCCACTCCCTGTGGTTATGTGCATGCGTGTGCATGACATTACACGTTGCTATTTGCATTATATTTAAAAATAATACAAATGTTGTTCATGCATATATCCGTGCCATCTTGTACAGTAAATGCAAGTATACAGTATGCTCCACCGGCTCATCTTGTACAGTAAATGCAAGTATGCAGTATGCTCCACCAGCTCATCTTGTACAGTAAATGCAAGTAGGGAGTATACTCCACCAGCTCATCTTGTACAGTAAATGCAAGTATGCAGTATGCTCCACCAGCTCATCTTGTACAGTAAATGCAAGTATGCAGTATGCTCAACCGGCTCATCTTGTACAGTAAATGTAAGTATGCAGTATGCTCCAGCAGCTCATAACTCGGTCGATGGAGTACCAGTCTTCTCCATAGATGTTTATGAAGAGGGGTAATGCTTCTCTACTCTTCACTGGCTCTTTTTTATCAGTCCAGCGGGACTCTCTCTTTCTCTTTCTCTCTCTCTCTCTCCAGAAATAAATCAGTCAACTGCCCATGTCGCTTCTCCCCAGAAAGGAAGCCGTTCTGCAGCAGAGCAGAATTAGCACTCAGAGCAGAGACTGCAGCGGACCCGCTGCGACTTGCAGAGGAGGCTTATCCTTTCTCATTTGGAATATTAAAACCCCTGTGCTTCGCACGCTCTTCATGGCATTAATACACCGGATAAACGCTGAATTTTACAGACGCCGCCCTACCCCTCCCGTCCCAGTACGTGGGGCGACACGCAAAGGCGCCCATGGAGCTCACTCATTTTATCAGCAGCGCTGCAGGCTGGGATACTTACCGCGATGAAATTATTAATGAAATGTGGTATTATAGTCTCGGGGGAAAAAAAAAGAAAACAATAACACTCCCCCTGAAATTTCATAGAGAAAGAGTTGAAAATCTGAAGGGGGTGGGGGGGTGGGTTGGAGTAGAAGCACGTATATTTCCTTTTTGCCGGTAGAAAGCTCTGTTCGCTTACACCGTTACTCGCGATCGCTTTCACAAGACATTTTGCGACTCATGACTTCATTGATTCACTGTATGTATTTAAGTAGAAGAAGAAAAATAAGAGGACTGACAGTGGGAAGAAAGTACTGGCATAGAAACATGATGACCTAACAGTGTTTGTTTGTCCATGGCTACAAGACCTTGACTGCTGTACCTGGACATCACCTGTAGGCCTAATCTACCCGTGATGCGATGGGGACTTAAGAGCAGCCCAGACTGTACTGTTCAATATTGCCCCAGCGTTGTAAGCTGCGTTGAGTTTGGCTGTGCCGACTGTACCCACGCGCTGCATGAGCCATGTAGATGTGCTAATGTTGCACAAGAGCAATGTGTGACTGCAGAGAGCTTGTTTGATGGTCGCATGTAAGCGCTTGTCGTCGTGCTTCATTGCGTCGGCTGCTCTACAAAAGAGCAGGGACTTGGTTCAGACAGCAAGGCTGGGTTTGATGCTGAAGATTTTTTTTTATTTTTTTGGAAAACAAAAAGTAAATTTAGACGCTTGTGTCATAGATGGTTGCTGTGAATGGATAGGTGGGTTGATTTGGCAATACAACAGGCTGAAACAAGTTCACATTTTAGCTGGGATTATGGGAATCGGGCAATTACACCTGGGGAACACACTGCACAAAATGTCTGTCTTAGAAAGTGTTTTAGTCTTGTTTTAGTCACTAAGCCTCAGCAATGCCAAGCCAATATGGCTGCCGACATTCAACATTTTTAGATTGATCCTGTCAATGTGCAAACTTATTAATAAAACACATTATTTTACCTATTCCAAAATATATATTTTTTTGTTAATGAGGATAGATGGCACTAAATAACACAACTTCTGGTTCAGTTCACTATTAGAACAATGTCAAACAATATTGATGGAAATATACATTTATTTTCAGTGCTTCATAGTTTGGTTAACATGACTCTTACATTGGTGATGTGTAATAATAGTGAAAACAGTTTTCCATATAAATCAGATCTTGCATAACTAGAGATATGTAACAAATGAACAATAAACCTAATCACCGGTCATTTGTATAGATACGTATGTACAAATGAGCTGTTCACGTGAGTTGTCTCAACCGTTTCAAACGGACCAAATTCAAAATGGAACCAACAGAATGATGGTCACTGGAAGAGATGGGAAGTAAGTGGACAGAAGTGGAAATCAGAAAATTATTAAATATAAGTCGGGGAAGGGATATTATATAACTCATTTATGGTAGGACTACGGTCCGTGATTCAAACGTTTACCAGATGATCCTGGACTAGTGGCCATGGGGGGGGTCTGGGAAGAAAAAGAGAGGGCGAGAGTACTGGTGTGTGCGTGCATGTGAAAGAAAGTTTGTGTATGTGTACGGGTCCACTTTTTTTGTCTATGTGTCTTCTGTTGGGCTGTAATTGGATCCGTTATCCGTTATCCGGGTTGGATAGATACATACATGTTGTTTGTTGTAAGACATTTGATCAGCTGGCTTTGGAAGTGATCTTAGATGTACCCCTTTTTCTTGTGTTGTTGTTCTTGATGTCAAATTGGATTTTATATAGAAAATTATATTAAATGAGGTACCCAATGTCAGGAAGTATTAGCTTTTTAGTTTTTTTCTTCTGTTTGGATACTGTATGTATATAAAACACCAAAAATACTAAAGTACTAAACAATACTAAAACATTTTAAATTAAATTAAATCAGCCTCACTAATTGTTGTTTAAAGAGGCGTTTATAAACCGGAAGCGTTAGCGATGAGAAGCCTCACGAGGGCTACCTCTCGCTCTGCCTTGTGTCAGCATCGATAGCGAAAGTAATCCCCGAAACAAGGCCACCTACCACCGCTAACCTGTAGGTTTGCGACGCTCGATTGATTCAATGCAGAGTGTCGGACGCGTTCGTGTCCGATGCCGAGGTGATTTGTTTCACCGTCGCTCACGTTTAGCCGGGCTGTGCTTACAGGCAGATTGAAACGGGCAGTCCGCTCGCCACAAAATTGCAGTTACTACCGCGCTTCCTTTCCCCCCCGCTCTTTACAAAGCAGGTTTGATGCAGGCAGGCTCCTCGCAATTGATCTGGTGCTTGATTTTTTATTTTTTTATTTTTTTAGAGTGGGAAACTTTTTTCTTTTTTAATTTCCCTCTGCACTCTTCAAGAGAACAATAAATGCCCCTGTCTCCTCTTGTAGTCACGGCAACAGCCCACTGACGTAGTATAGGTTTTAGCGTGTTAGGTGCTCTGTGAAGAGGCTTTTCACTGTATGTATGTCTCCTTTCCCCAATGGGTGTTGTGCGTGCTGGTCGTGTGCTAATGCATGTTTTCACCTTGTAAACACGCACACACACACACACACACACACACACACGCACTGTCTGTGACAGCTCATTCAGTTTATCTTCATTTTATTCTCTACCGCACTGTTTTTGTCTGGAATATAGTTACGTTCGTGTGGTAGAGATGTGTCAGTCATGGTTGACTGGTTGAATGTACAGACGAAAAACATTTAGAGGCGTGTATTAAAGGGCCCCCTTTGCTCGGTGTTAAAGAGGAAACTGGCTCAGTACACCACTCATCACACTGGTTTCGGGTTTCGAGTTCTGCCAGGATCATCTCCAACCTCGTTGGTTACTGCTTCCAGTGCTGCTGCGGTCGGTGGAGCGGGCTTTGACCCGGATCACAAAGTTCAGTGGATAGGGCACTGGACTCCCGCTCTAGAGCAACAGATGGACCATTTCAGATCCCTGGGAGTGTTTTTCTCAGGCATATCTGTAGTCAGCTTTACTGTGCTTTATAATCCTTTTTAATTCATAATTTAATCATTTTAATTGTATTTATTTCTGTATTTATTTATTTAATTTTATTTATTTATTTGTTGTTGTTGTTTTGCTCCTCATCATCTCTCGCACAGCAATACAGTAACACACTTTAATTATTTGAGAACAACACTGTTACACAACCATACCGGTGTCTAATACAACCCTGTTCAATGCACAAATATCCCGTGTTCTGTCTCTCATTCTGTCACACTAATATATGTTTATCTTCTTTTTTTTTCTCCATCATCTGCTAACCCGCATCATTGAAAACGTCAACAGGTAAGTCTGTCGGTCCTTTTTATATTTGCACCAATGGATACGCTCAAAACGCATTTTTGTGTAATCCCCTGTACCTTTAGCAAGCGTGCACTGTGTCCCGCATTGTCGTCACAACACACCATTCCATATGTCACTGAACTGATTTCCACTAACTACACAACGCAATAGAGTAATCCCATATTCAACAAACTATCTTTCAAAACGTTACCTACTACCAAATTCTGATTTTTCTATAAAGTTTAAGTAACAGCTTTAAACTTTCTCATCTTCCGATTTCTAATTATCTAGGATGCGTGCATATTTATAGATATGTGTCAATTAAACAATGCTCCCAGAGATTTCTAGTTTAACGCAAAAATGTTGAATTTTTGACAGGAAGCCACTAGATGCCATGTGCAATGAATTATTAATTGTGAAAGCATTATTTTTCCTTTCATCTTTTCTACACAGCACATTTTGACAGAAAGTGAAAAAATAAACTTGCTTCTGAATACATCTTCTTCAGATAGGAGCAAGCCTTTACTTTAGATCAGGTTTAATTTCACTTTGAATTCCACGATGAAGTACAAAATGTCTCTTGTTTTAATTAATGAAAAAATGGACAGTGTCTTTAGTCTATCAGTCATGACCTCTGCATATAAAAACAGACTATGGTGCTCTATTGTGCAGAGAGAGTGCAATTTGTCGATTGCGTATTTGAAAAGAAGCGGTGTGTTGTCATTATGTTTCAAAGAAAAGCACAAACTGGTCTGTGCTTTCCTCGTCTGACAGAGGTTGCAGCAACGAGTACGAACATGCACATTCCCAAATCTAGAGAAAATAGAAGTAACGATGAAATAAAAGTTTTCAGGTGGGGGGGAAAAAATTATCAACTTTTAATGTTCTTTATTCTTTGTCGACAGTCGGCCCCGAGGTTCATCCTTATTCTTAGCCATGCCTCGGCACTGCAGTTTGGCCATATTGAGCACCTCCACCTGGACATGCTCTCTACTGGCCTCAGCGTGGGTGTGCATTAAGCGCACTAGCTTCTGCGCTTCAAACAAGAGAGGCGAAAAACCTGGCCTCAAACTGCTAGCTCCTTCTTTTGATTGTTTCAAACAATTAACTAGCAGGTCCAGTTCTGATCATGTTCATCCACTCTGTCTTTAATTCAGTGTAATCTCACAGCCTTTTTACTGTATAATCTTTGTGCGCTTCACCTGAGAAGTATAAAGATCAATGCAGATTAATCTCCAATCTCATTTTGTATTTTTTTTTAAAATAATGAAATGGCTATTATTTTTGCCCAGTCTGAGGCAATCTTTTTGTTATAATTAATTGATGATAATGCTACCTCATGAGGTGATCTTGAAAATAAAGCTGACACATGTAGGTTCAGAGAGGCTAGCACAAAGATAGATTTCCCTTTGCTGTGTCTGATTTGGTAGTCCTCACCGGCCAGCCGGCTGTATCTTATGCCCTGTGCTCTCTTCTCTTTTCCGTTCAAGGCCTGGAGGGGTGGGAGATAGGACACAGAAACAACGTGGGTGTAAATGGTCTCTTAATGAGCAATGGGAAGAGGGGAGAGATGGGTAAAGAAAGTTTAGTTTCCTTGGAACTAAAATGGCATCTCCAGCTTCCGCATATGCGTATCTCGAGTGTAGGCTAATGCTAACAAAGCTTCACAATGTATTTTTGCCGTGTGGGGAATGTAGGCATCGGGTATAAGCGCTGCATGTGGTGCACCTGGGTTTGCCTGGATAATGAACAGCATTCACTGTGAACAATGAGGTGCAATTATTGTGTTGATTTACCCTGTATGTATCCAGTCAGTCTGCCTGGATGCTCGGAAATGCCTTGATGCTACCTGCAGCGTCAGGTGTTGTCAGTGGGGGCAGTCGTATGAACAATGTTCTAATGGAAGCAATCCCAGTAATTGTTTGCTTTGCAGATGTCAGCTCTTGAAAATGTGCATGCCTGTCACAAAAAAATAATAATAAATGATAAAGTCCACAGATAGGAATCTTCCTTGGGTTATTAAAACAACTGATTTTGCAGGGAATCTCAAATTCATCGCAACGTCGCAATCGCCTAAAATGCCGCAGCGCTCGGCGAGAGTGCTGATTGACGTGGGAGAGGTAATTGAAATTTGATAAGTGGCTCGATAGGGTGATGGTACTGATTGACTTTAGCCGCGCTTTCTATCGCCGGCTGACACGGGCCATCAGTGCATAATTCACTCTACCCTTGATACTGAAATAGAAACTATTTTGTGGTCAGCACATGGTTCAAGGTTCCTCCTTACTATTGACCTCTTAAACCAGGGGTGTTATAACACATGTGCTGGCTGGGCAGCGGTTCACACAGAGGAGTGGGGATCATTGACTACTCTGTTTTAAGAGGTTTTGACCCATTTAAGCCTCTAAAGTTACAAAAAATATGTGGTAATCTTATTTTTAATTTAAAAAGTCATTTTTCATTTGAATTTGTCTGCTTTAAATAAGTACAGAAATGTATGGTACCATTAGTGCTCACTAAGCCATTAAACATAGTGTATAGGATTCCGGTGTTGTACCAAATAGAAGTGGCCATATCTTATCTATCAGGTTTTACAATTACTGGTCTATCTGACATAATTAAGGTTATGTAAAACTGCATAACTATCCGGTGAAGAATGAGGGCATTGTGCAAAGCTGTTCTTAGACTGATGGCTCAGGGTCGGTTTCCACTTCTTCCTCCTGTGTCAGAAGTGAGAACTCATTTTACCACAGAAAGAGAGTTGATGTATTTGCTCGGATGAGAATCCCTGGGATTGGGGTGGGGGGCAGAGAAAGCCGAGAGATGATCTGACATCAACACCGAAGACTCGCACAGAGCCTCTTTGTGTCACGCTGAAATGTGTCACCGCTATTTCACCAGCACTTCTGAGGTAGAGGAAGCAATTCTACTGCAAATGACAGGGTTGAAACACACACACACACACACAAACTATGCCATCTGGGTGTTATTATGTTGTTAGATAACAAAGTATTATGTTAAGGTTAGGTTATTCGTTCAGGTCAGGACAACTTATCTGTTAGTATCTTCTTATCACTGTATGCCGGGGCATGGCACTTTTAAAACTGGTCGATTTAGCGCGAATTCAACTGAGGTTTTCAGTGTACGCCAGTTTAAATTAACGGAGGATGTGAGGGTTGACAGTCTCTCACCCTGTCTCTGCCAGAATAAAAGAGATTCCATTCCAAGGGAGGCTGGTGAATGTAACCAGGGGACCATTTATGACATGCACAGAATTTATGAGATTCTTAATTTGACCTCTCCCCTCTTCACACAGACAGGCAGAACACAGGGAGAAACAGTATCTGTGCTTTCTTACATTTCTACTCAAACACACTTTCTGTATTTCTATACATTTTCTGACTCACTGTGGAAATTGCACATGATTCAAAGAGACCTGACCTCAGCCAGTACTGTGTGACAGAGAGTGCTTTTCAAAGAGGTTGATAATAGTGGACATTACCAAGCCATGTAATTGCGCTGCTGTTGCCTCAGCTAAAACAGTGCCTAGATTAAGAAGATCGGGACCCGCTGTTTAATTTTATCTGTACTGGTGCTACTTACCACTGTTCAGTTATGTTTATTGCTAATGATATGCTTAGTGCGGATGCAGAGTTGCACTTATTGTAAAGCAAAAAAAAAAAAAAAGTGAGAACAGGATAATTCCAACAAAAAAAAAAGATAACACTACGGTTTCACCAGCTTGTATAAGATTCATTTCAAATTAACTCTTGACCTTTTCTCATGGCTGGTCGCGTCTTCCGCTGCTTCTACCCAACGACAAGGGGGCACCCAGAATTACCTGAGTGTGGGTCGGCGCTACCCAAAAACCCCAAATCGAGAACTCGGTCTTCCCTGTTCAGTACGTTCGGGGACATTGGTTCCTTTAAGCGCAGGTGGGTCAGCGGGAGTCTGTTTTGCTTGGTTATGCACATATTTCTTTATTCAAATATGGGTGGTCATATATCCCCTATAACTCTTCACTGAATCTGAGATGGAATGATGGCTTTGGAGGACGCTGGCCTGATTGGTGTTCTTTAGCAAAATGCCCAGTGCTGTGATCAGGCCTATCATCTTAATGATGATGCTCTCACATTGACGTCATTTGACAACAGATGTGTGTTAGGTACCATATCTGGATATGTTATTACCTTCTGTAAGTCACTTTGGCTAAATGCCTAAATTGTACATTTTAAACTGCTTTGCTACTCGTATTTCCCTCTTCATGCTCCCTGCAATTAGGAGCATACTTGCCAACCTTGAGCCCTCAGAAATAGGGAGATTTTCCGAAACCACCACAGGGGGTCTGGGGGTCCTCCTCCCCTAGAAAAAAAACTTAATTTCCTGCATTCTAGTGAATTTTTAAGGGTGTGAATAACAAACTAAGAACCACTTGCGGACCACTTTTTATTATCAAGGATTTTCGCGGACCTCGATTGTAATTGTTGGGGGGGGGGGGGGTGCAATCACCTTTTTTTTTTTAAATAAAAACTTTATTTAACGTATGTACCGCGGTTGTGCGTCCGCGTCTGCGTGTGTGTTATATCGCGTGTTGTGCGGACCACAGTGCCACGTAGATACAAGCGTCAGATTAAAAAAAAATAAAAAATAAATACGGATATTCTCCTAAATCGGGAGAATGTTGTCTCCGGGTGATTACCGGGAGAGGACAGTGAAAATCGGGAGTCTCCCGGGAAAATCGGGAGGGTTGGCAAGTATGATTAGGAGTAATGATGATGTTGTGGCATAGCTCTTTCCTTAAAGGCGATTTACATTACTTGTAATGATTGATTAGTATGGCCAAAAAAGCACGGCATGAATGTTAGTTTCTCATTCTGGTAAAATCAACCTGAGTCTCGCATCACCGGCACAGCCACACGCATTCTCAATGTTGTAGCAAGAGCCATATGTTGGGTACAGGACCCAGCAAGCATGATATCTAGACAACCTTTTCTTTCTTTTTTTTTGTGTGTGTATATCTCTACACAGAGGGCCACTGTTTATAATTCATGTGTCATACAGTGCTTAGCAGCAGTTTAGTTGTCTGAATATTCAGTGTCGTGAGCCTGCAACTATTCAAATATCAACCACAAAGTGAGTCTGTGGTCTCAAAGGGGGTAGCCTTGTATTTTCTGTTGTGCTGAGTGGAAGTTCTTTCTAGAATAAGTTTTGTTTACGGTCATTTCGGAGGAATTTCGATCTTGGCCTGGCAGAGGAACCATGGTTTCACAAAAGAGCTGGAAGCTACAGAGCTTTCTGCGATGGGGAATGTGGCGAGGGGAAACGGGCGGCCAACTCTTCGACGGCGAGCGTCTGGAGACGGCTTGGGCATTGTGTGCTAGGAAGCAGTTTTCTACTGGAAATGACTTGCTCAGCTCTGCATGGAAAAAGAAGGTTATTAGGTTGACCTTGGTGGGAGGGTCCTGTGGCTGTACCGGTGGAGCCTGAGAGTGGTGATGTCACGGGAGGGCTTTGTGTCGAGAAGTCTTTAAGGTCCCCAAGCCGCTGTGGCGAGGCCAGAGCGAGCCGACGAGTGAGCGAGTGGGAGCGAAAGGCCAGAATCTCGTTAGAGGGAGAGGCCTCATCCGGCAGCAGTCCAGCTTACCTGTTGGCTTCCTCGTCTCAGGGGAAGGAACGATCCGCGAACGCGGGCAAGCTGCGGACGAAACGGGCATCTCAAATAAGAAGCGACAGGCCCGCGACTCCTGCCGAAACAGCTGGGTCGGGGGGCAACCATGGCAACGGGCATGCCGGATTGTTTCCTTTGAAGAAGCATTCGAAAAAAATAAACAGTTTAGTGGAAAATGGGTGACGACGTCATAATCCTGCCTTTTATGGTCGATGTGTTACTGAAGCTGGGATACAGAAGGAAGGAGATGATCACAGTTCTTCCCGTATGCTGCATGTCGCTGCAAACATCCTTAAGGGGCCATTGTCATCTCCCTTCATGTGAATATTGAATGTTTATCGTTTTACGCGGCCTTTTACTGGCAAGGCTAAGCGGGGCTAAGCACCAGGGCAATATCATCTTGAGTGGAGCTGGCTAAACCTATACGCCCGCTCAGCTGCCTTTTCATGATCCAGTATATCAGGTGTGCAGGAATACAAATCCAGTGAAATTATTCAGTCACCCTCCTCATGTTGAAAGATATTGAATATGATACAACATACAACAAATTCATACAACACAATGTCCAGAGGACAAAACATTAAAAAGAGAAGCATTTCACAATATATCACAAAATAGGTTCTATTTTTTTTTGACAAGGGGATGGTCTTTGTGGTGGCTTTTTGCTATACCACAGATTAAACAGTTAAGTGGACTTTTTAACATGTTAAAACTAGCATGCATGAAATGAAAAAACTATGCAATGGCATCAGACTTGAATAATTAAAGCCTGGTATCTAAAAACGATACTATCTGCACAAAGAACCCTATAATGATAGCGTAACTGCGCCTAATCTCGCCACCTGGTCCCAAACTCGCCGTCCCTCCAGGCGCTATTTCTGTATCCTTCTGCTCATTCTACACGGTACACCCTTCAAAAACTCTAACTCTGTTTAAAGCTTTAATGTTTAGCTGTTACATCTGTGAACGCCATGATGATTGACTTAACTTTGATGTTGCGATCACGTAAATCTTAATGGTAGTCATCCTCCGTCCAATTAAGTTTACCCCCTCCCCCCAATCATAATAGCGCCACGCAGAAATACTGGAATATAAATGTATAAGTAAGGTTATTTTAACCGGGTACGGGTTAAAGCTTTTTTTTCTGTGGTGTAAAATGTCACATTTTAGTTTTATTAATTACACAGTGAATTTGGGCAAATTAAAGATTGGGACCAGCACAGACGGAATCAATATGGAGGCGGAACAGATAGTGTATTTATTAAATTTAAGAATACAAAAAAAACAAATAGCTTAAATTCAATAATTATTTTGATGGCCAGTAAGTGACATATGATAAAATTAATTGTATCGCTTCTTTTTTATAATTTTTTTAATGTGTTTTTAAAGGCACAGGTTCTGTAAAAGTGGCGAGATCAGGCGCACCTACACTAACTCTTCATTTATGTTTATGTAAAGGCATCGCTGGTAAGGAGGCCCTGCTTGTTAGCCCCCCCGTGTGGGGTTACCCAACTACTCGTTTTCTACTTTCCTATTAAGTGTGTAGGCTCTGTCACAAGCACCACTCGTCCCAGTCTCTTCTCCCAGCTCTCAAACAAGGGGGCCGTTTGTGAGCTGACATTTCTGCGGGATGTGTTAGCCGTCCCCGGCTCTACGGTCCTTGTTCAACGCTGCCAGACTTTGTTTCTCCAGCACGGAAAGGGGGAAAAATAAACTTTACTGTTTGTAAGGCACTCAGAAGGAGAAGTGGGCTAGACTCGTGGAGTCTATTCCCCATCCTGTTACAAGCTGCTAACCGGTTTTGTGGCAGTTAGCATCCCACAGGAGAAATACTGCAGACTCCTGCTTTTCAGAGCCAAAGCGCTGTTTCTTTAAAGGTCAGTGGGTGTTAGTGGGGAGTTGGCGTGTGAAAAATGTGCACCTGCTTAAAGGATGGGTGGGTGGGCTCCATTTTTGACTCCCGGGGCCTCTGATTTAAGTTAAAATAGGAGGTGAAGGAGGAGCAGGAGCTGAGAGGGGGGCGGGGAGGCGGGGGGGTGGTTATATGCCACAAATACATCCATGAGGTTCCTGTTCTTAGGCTGACAAAGTTCTGCTGGAGATTATTTCCTGCTGGTGCTTTCCAGCCCTGGAGTTCTGACCAGGGAAACAAAGTAAAGGCTCATATTCCAATTCTGTGACTAACTTTGAGCTCTGTAAATTCTAATTAACATATTTGAAGAACAAAAATATCCCACATGGCCATATGTTCTACACCAGACATTTTTCCACCTTAATAGTTGCTTGAAATTTTAATTTGCAGTTCATTTATACTTTGTCAACAACAGATCAACCAGTTCACTCATCTGAGAGGTATTTTTAACTCCAGAATCAATTATGCCTGTTATTCACTTTGGCCTTATGTAGAGGATTTTGTATGTATTTCCATACAGGCACACACATCGGGGGAAGCGTTCCGATGTTTTCGAGAAGATGGAACCAAAACAATGCATTGTCTGACAAGATGATATAAACAACACTTTGCTTTTATTATTCTTTTTTAATTAACACTTGTTTTCCATCAGGTAAAGGCTGCCAGGCATATGGTGTATACCTTGTTTGCACTTGTTTCTGTTGTTGTGGACATGAAGCATTTAGCTCCAATGTTTTTTTACTATGCAACAACAGGAACTTTGTTTCCAACAATGGCGAACTGCCTGTAGAATTTTAATTTTGCATAAGTCTCATAACTTCTTTCTCATTCAAATTTCTCAAGAAGTCTTTCAGTGTCGAAAAAGTCATTTTAAACATATCGCTCGGTTGCTCAGTTGTAGACATCTGTTTTTATTTTGTGACACAATCCTCTCTTCCAATATATCTCGTCCAATGTTTGCGATTTGTCGCCATCCTTCCACAATGGCAGTGTTTCTAAACATGTGATACAAGCTCCTGCGCTCCGGAGGTGTGTCTAATCCAAGGCAGTCCATGGCTTAGATTGCTTTCCCCAGCCGTACCTGTGTAAAAAAAATAAAATAATAATAAAAAATAAATGTGTAAAGCCCTTCACTTCTGCTGGTCCAACGTGCTCCACTGCCCAAACTTAAATTGGCTTCGTCTCTCCAGTTCCAGCCCAGTAATTACTCCAACAGGCTGCCAGAGACTCGATTAATAAATAAAACCTGTGTGGGAGGGAGGGAGGGAGGGTCATGTCGCTGTGAACCGTCTAGCCTTGGCGTCACTTAAAAAGACGTGTCCTGTCAGAACAAAAAAGGTATTTAGCTATAAACACGGCCTGCTCTTAGCAGATGTCAACCGTCATGTGACCGTGATGTTCCATACCTTTTTATTTATTTATTTTGAAGTTATGCATGTTATAATGGAGAGGCAGCCATGTTAAAGGCAGGGCGTAATCTTCAGTATGTTCCATTGCCTTTTCTTTCTTTTATATAGTTTTTAGAAGCATACATGGTCTTGCCCCGTCTGCTGTGTGCTCTTGTGCACTCTTTCTATAATCCATAGACACCTGACTGTACCAGCGCAGTGAAAATCACAAGAATTTCATAATTTTCATATTTCATACTTAAAAAAGAATAATCATAGGCATGTCATCAGAATAACGTTAATCTGGATATGGGAAATAAGACGTACACACACACACACACACACACACACAGACACAGACACACACTCGCACACACGTTCTTAACTTTCAATAGCAAAAATTACTAAAGTCGAAATCATTTTAATCTTCACAAACACATTTTGGCAAGGTTAGCAATCACTAAATCTAAAGACTGTATTGTACGTTCAGAAAAGAAATAAAAACTCTTTCGATAATCTCTCATTTTGACCATTTTGGTGGCTCAATGTTGGCTTGATATAAAACTGCCCTTTTGGTCTTGTTCAGCAATGCAATTTTCAGGTCTCTTCAGAGTGGCAGCAGTATATAATACCTGTTTTCATTTGGTTCCAGGCAGCATGAGATTCAACCAAGACAGCTCAATAGAGGCTTCACAAAGGCATTAATTATCGAAAATAGGTCTTGCAAAAAATCTACTAGAGTCTCCGCTTTAAACATGAATGTTGACATTGTAATAATGCAGCTTTCAGAGCACAGTCTACCCATGTTTGTTTGTGTGTGCGTGCAAGCGCACGTGTATAAAAATAATAAATAAGCTAAAAGAAGGTTGTATTTAAATTTCTCGGTAAAGCTGGCGACGCCTTGTCAGTATTTGTGAGATTTTCTGTTTCTCATTTGAGGAACTGACGATGAGAGTCGACGGTGATAAAAAAAGATGTTCTGAAGTCAACAAAAAGTGGTCTGCCATTTCCAGACAAGTGCTGATGGACTGATGCATTGCTGGCCTCCTAAAATGGAAAAGGCGGTTCAGAAACGACTCTGTTTCAGGTGACCGTTTAGGGCCCATTGGCACGCGTTCGCTGACTGCCCCCTGCCAATGTTAGCCACCTGATCGGTCGGTCATTCAAATGTTAGAGGATAGGATTATCAGTAGAAGGTACATACTGTACGTCTACCTTAGGAAAGTATAGCTCATAGGTGCCAGTTCTAGTCCTTATGTGGTAAATACCTGGTCTAAACGAAATGTTGTGGTTTTGACTCCCAAATGCTTTTCATGTTAATCAAGGTACTGTTGATTCAGAATATCAACTGCAAATCCATAATGTTTACAATGGCCTCTCCAAAACAAAAACACAAATATACGTATGTGTATATATACGTATATATATATATATATATATATATGTCTGTAAATTGAATCATAAATATATGCTGCACGGATATTGTCTTGTGAATGTCGGCCAGTTAAATTCTCGAGAGCTGTTGCATTTTTGCTGGTCGCTGGAACTCAATTGTTCCTCTTTCTGGCAGTGGAGAGGCTATACATTCCACTGTACCCTCTCCAGACAACAGCCCCCGCTGAGTCATGCATGTCTCGTCTCACAAAGACTGTTCTTCAGAAAGTTCTTCAGTCTTTGTTTTAGAGCACACACACACACACACACACACACACACACACACACACACACACGCACGCACGCACGCACGCACGCACACACACACACACACACACACACACACACACACACAGGTGTACATTTACATTACAATCATATAGCAGACGCTTTATCCAAAGCGACGTACAATAAGTGCATACCGAAAGCTCATTGAAGCCCCCTTTAAGGTTTGTTTCTCCTGACTTTTTTCCCCATAGAGTTCTATCGGAAAATGAGTCCGGAGAAATAACCCTTGCAGTGATCCATCCACATCTACTCCATATCTGGCAACAGAGTGATGGTTTGGGGCTCGTTCGATAGCTCAGACCCTTGTTGACTTACAGCCATTTAGCCAGCCATGTGTTCCATACTGTTCCAGTGTAATTTACAGCTGAATCTAGTCTCACCTCCCAATTCCCATAGAGATCCATTCAAATGCAGAGAGCTTATAGTATCGCTTGTAACTAGGGATGCACCGATACCATTTTTTTCAGACCGAGTACGAGTACGAGTACTCACTTTTGAGTACTCGCCGATACCGATACCGATACCGATACCATTTTTTGTGTGTTTTTTTAAGTATGAGTACTTTATAATAATACTGTATAATAATACCACAATAATGAGACGGCTGATTTTGAAGATACTGTGTTTATTTTCTCCTGTTGATGGAGCACAGTCTATCAAGCTCCCAGGCTTTGTCTACCTCTACACAACGCAAAACAGTGGTCCAGTCTGCTTCACTAAGGTTATCTATAAAAATCTCCTTGGAGTATCTCTTGAGGGATCTGATCTTGATGGAGTTATGACAATTAAAAACGTTTCTAGGGATCTTCCTTGTGCAGAAAATGAGACAATGGTCACTTACTTGGTAGCTAACAACTCCACTTTTAGAAATCCTCATCTGGTCTGAGACTAACATGAGATCTATGACAGTTTCAGAGGTTTCACAAACCCTCGTGGGCTCTTTTATTAACTGTACAAAGTCAAATGCGCGACAAAAATTATCGAGTGCCTTGAAGTTCTGACTGTCCTTTTTAAGTATGTCTGAATTAAAATCCCCAGTGATGATTACTTCAGAGTTGATCAAATCTGAACACTTAAAACACACTTCTTCAAGTATTTCATAGAAGTTGTTTTGGTTTGGCGGTCTGTAGCATGCACCAACTATCACTGGTTTACTTTTGGGTAAAAGGATATCAATAAACACTGCTTCAATTTGATCATGATCTAAATCTGTTCTGCGATTAAAACATATATCGGCCCTAACATAAATACACACCCCACCCCCGTTTCGGTCTCTGTCATTTCTAATTACGATATAATTTTCTATTTCTATTTGAGAGTCATTAACCGAGCTGTCAAGCCACGTCTCGGTACAACAAAATACTCCCACCTTTCCACTCAAACAGAGAAGCCGCAGATCACTGATCTTGGGAAGGAGGCTTCTGGTGTTTAAATGGATAACATGCAGTCCGTTTGAGGATAGTATGTCTTCCAGGTCCAAATCCAAACTTTTTTGCTCGTCCTTGGCCTTGCAAAAGGGGCAAGGTCTGGCTGCCGGTGGTGATAGCCTCCCCTCAGCTGCTAGGCTAACGTTAGCCGTCGTCGCAGCCCCGCTGAGGACTGCCGGTGTTGTTATCCCCCTCTCAGCTGCTGGGCTAACGTTAGCCGTCGGCGCAGCCCCGCTGAGGGCTGCCGGTGTTGTTAGCCCCCTCTCAGCTGCTAGGCTAACGTTATCCGTCGGCGCAGCCCCGCTGAAGGCTGCCGGTGATGTTAGCTCCCCAGCTAACATTGGTGGTGGTGATCGAGGCAGCCGCCCGGTCCGCAACCCCGACGTGGAAGCCAGCTGGTCAGGTAGCAACACTTGAGGTGCTTGTATTGTACCTGGTCGAAGCTGAACTGTGATCTCCAATGAAGGTTGTAGATGAAGGCGTTTGCTGTAGGTGGCTGGCTACAGTGTAGCTAAAACGGCTAAAAGGCTAACACGAAACAGTTTAGGAAACAACTGTAATCGGTCTAGGTTAAAAATAAAACGTGACTAAAATAACATAAAACAACATAAAATAAAATAATTTAAAATTACAGCCGGAGAAGTGTAATCGGGGTAGGTTTAAAATTAAAACTTGACTAAAAATAGCTAAAAAACAATTTAAAATAATTTGAATCACAGGCGGTGAAGCGGCGAACAACAGTCAGATTCGTCTACCTCAAAGTACTTCCAAACTTTCGACATTTTGTCTTGATTTCTCGTGAAGGAGGGCGTGGCGTGAGCGTGAGCACGCAGGTCAGGATTAGGTGTTGCTAAGGTGATAGCATTAGCGTGCGGACGTTTGGACGTTGGTATCGGTTTTGGAGTATCGGTACATTTTTTCGAGTACGAGTACGAGTACATGAGCATGGTATCGGCCCCGATACCGATACTGGTATCGGTATCGGTGCATCCCTACTTGTAACAGTACCTGGAAATAAGATATCGAGAGTCTTTTGATGTTGATGGGTCACAGACTTCAGGAAGTAACAGCATTGAAAAGATATGCGACCAAATATTAAATATGATACTTTAAAAATATGTTAAAGCAAAGGGTATGAATACTTATGTAAATGAAAGATTTCAGCTTTTGATTTTTAATACATTTGCAAAAATGTCTAAAAACATGTTTTCACTTTGTCATTCTGGGCTATTTTGTGTAGAATTTTGAGACAAAAAATAAACTCAATCTATTGTAGAATATGTCTGTAATGTAATAAAACGTGGAGAAGGTGAAAGGGATATTCAGACTTTCCGGCTTGACTGTATATATATATATATATATATATATATGTGCGTACGTGCGTGCAGCCCAAAAGCAAAAACAAAAAAGGAAATCTGAATATATATTTGAATCATGTGAAAACATGCCCATGGTAATGATATTCATAATCATGTGTAAACTGTACTTCAGAAATGAAGGAGTGTACAAATTGGTGAGCTTGACCAGACTTGACGGGCTCTGGCAGTTATACAGGGAGGGCTGCCGGTGCCAAAAAACCTGGCTGTACAATCTGGCCTTCCCCATTGCTCTTTGGACTCGCTGCCGTTTAACCTGTGTAGCATGCTGGAGGAACGCAGCAGGGTTAGTCCGCTAAAGCACTTTAAACTGCGTTCTGAAACCACGAGACAGAGACAATTCTGATGCGTTGCATGTACATTAACCGTGATCAAATGAAACAAACAAAACAATATGTATATTTGTCAGTTTTAAGTGATTGGATCTCTCCACCCACATCCACTCCGTATTATTGCTTGCCAGCGTTGGTTGCCGAGGTCTTGTTGGCTGATTTATTATGGGGTGTGATGAGTTTTTTTTCTTTTTTTTAATGCTGGGTGTTCAGCGTGGCATGGCATCAAAGTGGTTGATAGGTACTGCCTTTCCATCTGTTCACATACACCAGGCGAACAGGGACAATCAGTTTGCCTTTGAAAGCAGCCCCAAAAATTGTATTTACACAAACGTGGGGCTGATATTTAAACCGCGCTGTCAGTGCCTATTAAACAGATGGCGGAGGCCATGTCTGAAGCGGTCTTCTCGTTTAATTGTTTTGTATCCAATTTATCATGTACAAAGTATTGCGCATTAAGCATTAATCTTCAAATGGAGAAAAAAAAAAAACAACAACACGAAACACAACCACCTGGATCTATGTTTTTTGTCACACGAAATAAAAAGAAAAATTTATATGAAGCAACACATCTGAACATTTGGAGAGTGCAAACGGGGCTACTGGAGTAGATTAATGCCAATGGATGATAAAATAGGTTTCCTTGAATTGCTATAAAAGAACGCTACGTGTTAGCGCTGGTGCTGTGCAAGAGGTGAATCACAGGAGAAAAAAATTAATTAAATCATGCACACAATTAACACTCCCTATTTAAACTTAAATGGTTAGCACACATTCTTTTTGGAATACTGGCTACACAGCCAATAAGTATTTTGTACTGCAGCCAGTGATTTAACTTGCTAGAATTGTTTTCCTTGGTTGTTGATTTGCTTTCACCTTTTGAGATGCTCCCATCACTGAGTGAAGCTGACAAATTGTGTGGTGGTGGTGACCTACGACCTCTATGAACTCGGCCCTGCTCCCTGCTCTTCCCACATCGAATGTTAGCCACACCGTCGACACACAACAACCATGCTAAACAAATATAGACTGCTCAGAAGGTGTCTTCATCAAGGAAAACCTGCAACTTTTTGTTCTAATGTTTACACAACATTGTTTTATACAATACAGTATTTGCAGAAACTATTTGGGTTGAGCCTCCCTTTTTAAGTGTGTTTAAGTCTTACTTGAGATAGGAACCGTTATTTCTTTTAGCAAAGCTTTATGATACAGTCCTACAAATGGAAATGCTAACAAGTGTGATCTTTGCCACATTTCAACACCAACAGCACAAAGAGTAACCTTGTGTGTCATTTTTCAAATCTGAAATCCCCGGTCTCCTTATTAATAAAACACTTACTAAATTGTATTATTTTTTGTATTAGGCATGCAAAACCTCTTGTGTTAAACTATGTTGTATCCATCATCTTCGAATAACAACCGCAATTGAATTGCTGACTTAGTGTGCTGTTTAGAACAGGATGGGTAACGACTCGTCAGTGTCATACGGCATGGTGCATTATTCAGTGGTTCAGTGATAAAGTAAATCTCAAAAATGTGGTCCCACTGTATTTTGTGTTAAAAAGAGCCGATGTGGAGCCTGAATAATTTTGTGCTCATAGATCTGTAGCCCTGGCAAATATTGGGATGCTCACATTGGCATAAAATCAGTATTAATTACACTGGAAGCCTTCCAAAAAGCTTAGTTACTGCATTGATAATAGGAGCCTTGAATTACAGTCTGAGTAATATGCCTAAGTGGGCACTGTTGCACTGGTTTGAGGCAGTCAATGGCGGCCTTTGTGTGAAGGTGTAACAATGCTTAGCATTATCAGATGAAATCAATTTTGCTGTAAGTGCTTGTGGTCCGGAAAAAGGTTTCCTGACTCCTGACTCAATGTTCACGCTCACTGAATGAGTTATTTTATCATATTATTTTCTGTTGTTGTTTTGTCACGTGGATTAAAAATAATAATAATAATAATAATAATAATAATAATAATAATAATACACTAAAAATAATAATACACACAAATATAATATCAATATGTTTCTACTTTTTGTCCACTAGTATTGTGTACATTATGTATTGTGTAATGCTAGGAATGTCATTTGAGATCACATCCAGGTCTGCGTCTATAGTTTAACCAGGGTGTTAATGTGTTTTAGATGCTACAAGAGAAACTTAGATCCTCCGGAACCACAGACCATTGGTTTGGTCGGTTGCCAGAGCCTAACAAAAATGTTGCCTGATGCCCATGACCCCCCGATGGGACTCCATTACTTTGGCAATTAATTATCTTAGGGCTTGAGTGACTAATGGGCCTATAGTCAGCTGAAGTAGGGACCTTAACTACCTTGACTGGCAAAATGTGGCTGCCTGGTTTCCCATACCCTCTCATACTTACTGGCTTGCCTTTGCAGCTAAAAGCTAACGTTAACATTCTAAACAATATTGATCCTGAAGCTGTTTATTTAATTTGATATCGCATGTAGATATCTTTGCTTCTTACTACTAAGAGATTAATCCATATTGAACCTTTAAACCAGCACTGTCCAAAAGCTGAACATTTGTATGTGGACCATATCTGAACTTTCCAAATTATACTTCTAATTTGGGGGTCTGTAACCTTTGCCCTTGAATGTCACAAGGTCGGCTGGTTTGCATTGTTACTCAGCAGTGAATCAATAAAGTTAATCAATAAAACCATCTGATTGTGCAATTAACTTAGTTCACCTGGTTTTGGGGTCTGAATTGCTTGCTGACATTAATAAAAACCAGCAAACCCTGCGGCTCTCCAAGACCAGTGTTGACTCCTGTGAAAAGATTATTTTTGCCAGTAGGCAATTAAATGGCTAAATAAACCATGATACGAAAACACCGCCCCACGTATTGCATTTCTGTATTCTAGATCAGTAGTGTAGTGGAAGGTATATGCGGGTATATGCAGTGTACCCACTTCTTTCTTAGTGGGCATAGAGTATACTCACTTCTTAATCCCCACTGGTGCACGTATCAATTAGTAGTCATCGATTTGCTAAATTAGAGTATACCCACTTCTTCAGGCAGTACTACACCACAGTTTAAGATTACATATAAAACTATTCCTGTGTGAGCGCATGTATGGGTGGGAAGAGGGTGATTGAATTGTTAATTTGGGCCTTTTACAGTTTACATTTACCCTTTGCAGTTTCTGTTTACTGTAGGTGTATGGGCAGGAGGGCTATTGGGAGGGGCTGTTAAAACTGTATTTTAATTGAGTTTGACTCTCTGTTGTCCAGCTATTGACATGCTTCAACTCCGCTTGGTGAGATATATCGGCATGCCTTGACAGTCGCTTCGCATTTGACTACCAAATGGGCGCCTCGTCATTCGTCAAATGTGTTTGATTTCCAGGTGGCGTGATTGATCAATCAAGCGATCCATAAGCACAGATAAATCAATGAAACGTTTGGTTCGGGCTTGGCTGTTTCAGCCCGTATTGACGGTCCAGAGAAACGTCTCGCGTACGCAGCGGGGACACATAATCTGCTCAGTACCCCTGCCGATACATTTTCAATTTAGTGCCGCTAACAGTGTTCACAATGGTGAGAAACGGGCAGAGAACAAAGAAATATGTCAACCAAACATCCAAAAACGAAGAGCGAGGCATTCAACAACTGGGGACGATAGTATGCACAGGCGCAATTCATACATTTCATGTTAAGAATTATTCAGTGGGAATCTCGCGGGGACTTCCCGGTGAACAACAACGGCAAGCTGTTGAGCTAATGACTTTCTATACTGCACACTGTGTGACTCGGCCCTGGCAGCTTTAAGTACGATGCTCTATCATTCTTTCCTTACAGCCTCTTCTCGATGATGCTGTTCCGCTACGCTGTTTACTCCTACCTCGGCCTAACCTACTCTGGAACAAAAGTTACTGCTGCAGAATTGCAATCAGAATGTGCGGCTTTTGCACGGTTGAACAGCACATTGCGCATCCGCGTGGGGCTAGTCGCAATCTTTGTTTGTGTCTCTGTTTTGTTGTTCTCTGAGGATGGGGATAATGGCCCCTTCGCCCCCGCTCGTGTCAAAGCCCCGCGTCCCCATCAACATGGGACAGAGCCTCAATAACCAGGACGTCAGTGCAAGCAAGAGGTTACGCGCCAGGCGCACCCTAGACAAACCCCTCGCCCCAGACAAACCCCTCCTCACGCATTTAGCATGTCGCGCTTCTCGCATTCCACATTTAAGATGTGTTTTACTAAATAATTTAAGCACAACCCATCGAGTGTGGATTGGGTTTTCTGGATTTGGAACCGGAGGAGGCTAGACACGTGAACACTCCCATTTCGGTCGGCCGCTGAGAACACGCTATCAGACCCGCCACTGTGTCAAATTTGTCATGTTTGCTGTCCTTTCAAATAAATGGCAGAAACTGATACTCTCCCTCAGTCCAGCTGACTGGTTTTGTAATGTGGTATGAGACCCTGAAGTTGAACCGCCATTGTTAGAGTATGTATGTATAAATTGAATTTGACGTAATTTGATTCCGGTTTTAGCCTTCTCTAAAGTAGCATGGCTCTCTTTAGTGACGGCCTCCCAGAGCAAATCTTGAGCCATGTATTTTAAAATGGAACAACTTGTCAGGAAAGTATGTGTCAGCACAAGTCAAGTGTAAGCAAGTGGTGGAGGGGGAAAAAAAAAGTTATAGTCAGTATGTGTGAAAATAAAATGATTAAGTCTTCAGCCTTCCAGGAATTCCTGGCGGTTTCTGTTTTAATCGCTCCAATACAGAAATATTCATGCTTAGCTTTCATAAACCCCTGGCGTTGACTTGAATAGCCACTGATTTGTTGACGCCCGCGCCGGCAAATTATAGGTCCTCACTGTTGTTCGGCTGATGTCACACAGCCGATTGAATGAGGATTCCCGCTATCCTGGAATGGGGACTCTAGTCAGCTCGACATCTATTTCACAATGCAGTGTTTTTCTGTCTCTGATGTTTCATGAACTTGTCAGGGCTGGGATCGAGCACACTTGAATTGGAATGGATTGCCCTTTCCACAAGCTTACAGAGGCATCTGTTGCACATGCATTCATGTATTTAAAAAAATAATAATAATGTTCTGCCACTGGTGAGAGCGTACCTGACTTTAATGTTCGCCAGTCTTGGAGAACGGGGACCCTTTGGTAGTATCAAAGTCGCTATTACTAAACCATTACATGCTAAATGGGACGAGAGTCACACGTGCTTTCATATTGTGTCAGCTTGGATGTGCGTCTTACTCCATTCCGGGCGTGGAGTCACTGCTTTGTTGAACGCTTGTAGGAAGAACGCACGTCAAATATAACGGAGATGACTTGTCCAACTGTCGTACTGTACTGTCTGCTGAAAAAAATAATATATCTAAATACTTTCACTGATGAATGTGTGCTCAATGCCAATGTTAACACTTTTCATTGACAAGTCCCAGCCCCATTTTACAAGAAGCATGAAGGGAATACAATTCCAGAAGATTTAGCGTAAGATGTAGCAGTCAGAAGTAAGATATTCTTCCCATTAAATTATAGAATGAGTAAATTAATTAACAAATGAATGAAAATACAGAGCAACAAAACAAAAATAAAATTCATAAGAGCACTGCCAGAGGATAGCTGTAGCTTGCCGTTAGATAAAGGGCTAATGCACAAGGTTTTATAAGGAAGTTATTATAACAACAGATTGGTTTGCGCATTAATTGTACTAAGTAATGCAATAAAGAGCACAGTGCCTTCCCAGTACAAACGCTAATCATAGGTCTAATTGCATATAAGAGATGCATGGATATAAGTAGCTCCAAATGCTATTAGTTTACAATAAACCTGTGTTTAATGCCTTTGCAAAGTGTAAGCTAGCCTTCTCTCTTTTGTAAGGTCCCAGTACAGCATTCACATTTTGCAATAATCAGCTAATCACAACTTTTTATTTTTTTTATTTATAAGATTGTTAGTGTATATTTTCCAGAAACAGTGCTGCTGAATTTTGAGGCAGAAGGCTTCTGTCCAGCAATACTTCGCTACAACTATAGTTTTAGTTCCACAAAAAATTGGTCATATCATATGGCATATGGTAATATTAGCACACATATAGTTGCCATTAAGTTATATTTACAAGTGTGTATTTATAAGTGTGTCAACAGTTTTTAAATTATTATTTTACATCACAATTACGTTGATAATTACATTATCAATTACATCACATTCCACAAAAACACACCACATGATCACTGAAAGAAAAAGAAAGAAAAGAAAGATATTTCATAATCCTCGATATGATTAGCCCAGCATTACTTCCAGACAATGGGTTCCACCGCTCCCAGCCTCCGACTCATCACGCGTTTCCTCAAACCTCTCTGCACGTGCTGTTTGTTGTCACATCATGTTTTTTTTATGAAATGGTGCAAGTTTCATTCAAAACCGACAATTTACCTTTGGTTTACCTCGTAAATACTTTGATACTGTTGCGAAGTGCAATTTTTATCATTTATTGGATGAAAGACAATACAATGCAGCTGACGTGAATTCATAACGGTATAACAAAAAATACGCGATACCGCCCATCCCTCCAGAGAGCCTGTGGATCACCCGCCACCCCACCAGCGCGCCCATGTTTTTCTGTCCACTCGGTGCGCGTTACCCTCCAGACGCGTTTAAGGGGCAGCCATTGTTTCCCACAAATAGAGATGAAAGGCTTGAAAAAAAAAAAATAGCTGGGAGTTCGCTAGCTCCGGGGAGAAAATGCTGTTTATATCCCTGGGTTTTTGCCAGTGCAGCACTATGGGAGAGATCAAAAACCTCTTGCTTTTCTTTTTTATTTCTCTCTTTTTCTTACCTTTTGTGAAATGGTAGAAAAAAACGAAAAAGCTTTTCCCTCAAGACTGATTTGGGAGATTTTTATTTTTATTTTTTCAACTCCCGTTTTTAATTTTGTGTTGATAGTATATACGAACACAAAAACGGTCAGTATATTTTGGATTGAGGAGAGCTATAGGAAAAAAAAACGTATCAGTCAGAATATGATCTCTGCTTTTAACGGTTAAAGATGTGTGCATGTATTCAAATGTAAACGCATAGCTTTAATGTCTGAGATGCAGAAGGCAGACTGCATCCTCTCTTGGTATGGTAATGCAGTGCATACCCCCCCCCCCCCCCCCCTTTTTGGGCATTACTTGCTTTTTTTCCACATCTTGCCTTCTTATCAGTAAAATATCTAAATAGAGGCAAAGAAGGATGGCAATTTCTCCCATTCTCTTTTAGCATATCGGTGCCTAGTAAGACACAGGAGGGGAGACACCACAGGGATTTTTTCAGTCATTGTAGGGCTTATCTACTTCATCAAATCAGGTTTCTAAAATCGAAACATACAGGTTCACTTTAATTGGTAGGACGCTATCCGGGGCGATTTTAAAGCGAGTGCTTTCTAATCTCCTCATTTTATCTGTCATTATACGTGATTTTTTTTTCTTTCATTATGCTAACACTGTGTGATGCTTTATCCGAACATGGCATTTGATCAAATTCCTGCTCGAGTAGACCAATCTTAATTATACCAGAACAGTATATATTTTTTTTAGATCACCAATGGTTTAAAGAAAAAGTAGTTTTTTGATGGTTGGTGGATGGTTTGGTGCCTCGGGGGTAAGCACAGGCATTTTTACTGGATGCCCCTTTTCCTGGCACTGAAATCACCACGAAGCGTCGTCTCGTGGCCGAAGATCCATGGCGATAATAAGAGCTGGAGGAGCCAGAGGAGCTTTGCGTAGCCGCAGACAGGAAACATATTCCTCATGCAGGGAGAGCGAGCACGCAGGTTGGCTGAGGGAGAGGTAACTTATCTTCATTTTAATTATGGCTGACAGGGCGCCGGGTCCCGGAGGCTGGTACCGGAGGAGCCACGTCTGCAGCCGGCGCTGTGGTGTTTGAGCTGTCTGGGGCGCCCGTGGCCCGCGCCGCGCTGGCCGACCCGCGCCTCGTCTCTTCAGCGCTGATTAGCGTAGGCTCGCACGCCCGCGCTATCTCACACACGCACACAAACATCATGCCACTAGGAAGGATGATGGGAATGAGGTGAAAAAAAGTCATTCTGAGACCAGATTTACACCATTTCTTGCAGGTAAGAGGCAGAGGAGAGGCATCACTACAAAATACGACGGGGCAGACCGAAGCTTTGTTTTTGTTTCTCAAAAATATTTAAAGTCATGCGATGAGAACTCATTTTTGGCTCAGTTAACCTTCTTCAGAGTGCAAGCACAAAGAGGATGTGCGTCTTCCATGAGGTTGTCCTTCTCCTTCTCTGCCCAAAGGGGGCAGTGGTTGTGATATGTCTGGAGAGCCACATGGAGACTTGAGTTGACGGGAGGAATGAGAGGCCTTTGACATGCGGTATGAAATCCGTGTGCAGGGCCACATGCTCTTGTCATTAATATTTGTGAAGCTCCATTTGTCAAAGCAACCTACTATATCAGAAACCCACTGAGAACACATCCAGTGTGTCCAGCGTTAGGCAGTCTCTACCTTTTTCTTAAATACTTAACAGCACTTGTGGGCTTATTGCCATTATTAAAATGCACTACCATAAATTATATTGTCATGCAATTTTTGCATATGCTGTGGTGCTAAGTAACCTCAGACGATCTTTCTTCATTGATAAATGTGGATTACTCATATGATTTCCTTTATAAACCTCATTAACGGATACCACTAAGGATGGATTAAGTAGAATAGGGAAATGAAACAGACTTTTTTTGTTTTACACCATGAGATGGTTTCCTTATTCTGTGAATGCTTGATGACGTACTCATGTAGCTATACACAGTAATTAGTTAATAGAACGCATAGTTCATAGAAATGCATAAATGACCAGAAAATAGACGTGGTTTAAATAAACGTGTTTAATCATTTTAAGACATCAGATTTCTTGTCTTGTTTCCCTCCCCTGTGACCCGTGAGACTGGACGGTCCCAAAATGGCAGCCACTGCACCTGACCAGGCCTGGGCATTTAGGGAATATTGGAGAACGTCAGCCATTTTTGGGTAACAAGGGCTGGAAGTTCGGTCTGGCATTGGCCCGCTTCCCAGTGAACATGTTCAGCGGGCAAAGCGCATGATGGTGGGGTCCTTAATCACCATACCCGTTCCAGGTCATGTGACTATATCCCCAACCAAGCTCATGGCAGTGCTCAGGAAGGCTGTGGCACCGATCTTGGGATGTGTTTCGGAGGGGGGTGAGGAAGCGGATGGAGGGCTTCTGGGTGGGGTGTGTGTGTGTGTGGTGGGGGGTGTAGTTCCGGTTGTCTACCATAGATCATCAACGGCCTGCTGCTGAGCAAATGATTCAGACAAAACCTTTCCTGTTGACGGAGGTGAGAGGGGGGTCATTACCAGCATGGCAGAGATTGCTGACCCGGGACTAATGTGTTTCAAACCCTCCCCCCCCTCCCACGCCCTCTCTGCAAAAGGAGGAGGAGAGCAAAGGGAAGACAGATTAGCGCTGATATTTCTCTTCACACATTTCACATCCCCCCCCCCCCCCCCCCATGATTCTCTGTTCTATTCATGGCTTTGGATTCTAGATGAGATTTTTTTTTTTTCCATTTTTTCCCCCCCCCCAAGCAGTTTTGATGCATGCTGAAATATTTACTGTCCTGATTTGGATGTGTTCGCACGTTACTTACACTCACATTCATTAAGCCCCTCAGTCCCGATGATTCTCTGTCTATTTCATGGCTTTGGATTCTAGATGAGAAATTAGTTTTATTCCATTTTTTCCCCCCTCCAGTAAGCAGTGATTTCATGCTGAAATATAATTACTGTCCTGATTTGGATGTTGCGCACGTTACTTGCCAACTGACATTGTTGACCCCCCCCCCCCACCCCACCTTGCTTCCTGTTGTTGCTGTCACAATACAGACCATAAGCATGCAATCACAGTACAAAGATTGATTTATTCCAATTTACCAAAATGGCAAATTGTTACTGACGGCAGACAGAACAACTTAGAATCCTAGTCCTAGAATCAATGCATAAAACCTTAATTTGAAAGACGTCTTCATATGAAGATTTCCGGCATTGATACGCGTAGGTTTTTCCGTTATAAGTATATAGTTTTAGCATTCATACACAATCCGCCTGTATGTAAATACACACACAAGCAAAACAAGTTATTTGATGTCTACGAGCAAGACGTGGCTAAGTGCCCCGTTTTTTCCACATCCTTTACTATAAAAATCAATGGTTTACCTCTTTATTTGACCTATAAAAATAGATTTCAGGATTTCACTGCAGTTGTTAAAGGGCTCGTATATGGCTTGACACTGGGCAGCACTACGGACACCGCTCACGCCAGCATACCAAACTTTTAGCAGAATGAAAAACACCATTCGGTGGGGAAGGGTACATACAGTGCAGTCTATAAGTATTTGGACACTGATACCATTTTTGTTGCTTTTGGCTCAAAGCACATTGGCTTTGAAATGAAACAGTGACAACCCTTAAAGTGATTCATCAATATCTACTGCATATCTGGCAGCAGAGTGATGGTTTGAGGCTCGTTGCATACCTTAGACCCTTGTACAGAGCCAAAACAACAAAAATTGTGTCACTGTCCAAATACTTTTGGACTGCACGTAGGGCTGGGGATCAAACCTCAATACTTTTTGTGCACCGACTGAATCATGTCTGTAGCACCGAGTATCAAAAACTGTCCGAGTATCGAAGAAGTATCCGGCGCCAATTTTCTCTACTTCTCAAATTATCTGTTTCAAGTACCTTATTTTTAGCCCTACCAGGGGTTCTCTTTCTTGTTTTTATTCTTGGATCAATTTTTTATTGATTTAAATCATATATTTTTTTATTATATACTGTATTGTGTACAGCTGTTTGAGTTGACAACATTAAACACTGAAGCATTTGAGCAAACGTTTTTTTTTTTTTTTTCTTAAATGAGAAAAAAAATGTTTGGGATATTGTTGAAAAATGCGTTTATGCTCAACAAAGAAAGTTATTGAAAAGCATATCGCTTTGGCATCGATATCAATCACCAGGTATTGGTAGCGAGACCGGTATCGAAAGATTTCAAAGGATACCAAGCCCTAACTTCACTGACATCCCTCCTCTGTAACTGGATGTTTTCCGAAGAATGTATGCACCTTGTACAACGACGGACTGTTCCCCAAATCAAAACTATGAAAATATGTTATTATTTATTCTTCAATGTGTATATACTTTGCGTATTTGCGAGCCCAATTCTCTGATCCCTGCACCACATGTATTACATGCTGCCCTGCCCGAAAGGAAAAAGGACAAACATGCTACATTGGCTTGACTGGATATCATTCCTGCATTTCCTGTACCAGTCTATTTTATTTGGTTCCCATCAGGGCTGGGCCGCCCACTGTTTAGTAGAGCATCCGGGCTGCAGTGTGCGGCCACTTTCGCAGGCCAGCCAGCCAAGTACCCCTGTGGTTGCACCACATTATGCAGCCATCTTCAGCAGCGAAGAGAATATGACATTATATATGTATAACATTTGGAATATAGCGTATAGAGTATAGTTCCTCTTCTTGGCTCACATCCATTGGCCATTAAGTGGAAAAAAATAAAATAAAAAAAAACTTTGTTTCACAGCAGGCTTTAATCGCAGGTTTACCTGACGGTCACCCCAAGGCTCATATTTGTGTGGGGAAATAAAATATATACTTTTTAATCTAATTTCTGAGAAATCAAATCACATTAGACTTGTTCAGATGCTTATTTTATAACTATATCACTGGTGTGTCCTGTCCTAAGAACAATTAATGACCCTTGAAATATTCATTAAATATCTTTCCGACGCCAAAATGGTTTGGATGATGCCGTCACAAATTAGCATTAGGAGCATTATATAATACATCTTGATGGTACTTTTTGGATAGTATCCTTCAGAATGTCAGTTTTTGATCTGTTTTCCGCTTTTCATTTTCTGCATCGATGTCTGAAGAGCCGGATTCAGAGATGGCCAATTTAAGTCATGCGCTGAAGTTTCTCTCCTGCACGGCTTTTACGCGGGGTGATCTGATCCTTAATGTACTATAGCTAATCTTTTATAGAAATGCTTTCCATTCATAATGGGGTGGTTAAGGTTGTTCAAGAACAGGCTCAACAAGGCTCGCTTTTTCAAAACCGAAGTTAACTGCCTTCACTCCATCGCAAGCTTCCTGCCAAAACGGAGCTGCTGATTTATTGTCGTTATTTTTGAAATAAAGAAAGAAAAAAAAAACAGAAAAACAATGTGAGATTGTGTATCGTAATGAAGCCCGCACAATTAATTACTTGGGATGCACAGGAAGGGACCAATAAAAGTTTATCGACTCGTCTGTGTTACTTTGCAGGGGCTGGTTAGTGCGTCTCTCCAGGAAATTAGACCCATATTGTTTAACGAGCTCATTACAGAACGGTTTGAGTGCTGTCAGACCAGAGGTGATATACGTGGAGAGAGAGTCCACACCCGTCTTTTTCACTTCCCTTTCATGGCAGAAGGGAACAATTTGCCTCATTTAGCTGACAAGATAAAGAGTAATCATAACATTTATTGTAAATGGGGAGCAAGAGAAGAATTGGTCCTGGAGATAGTGACACCATTTTAAAAAAACTAAAAACGCCCCATTGAAGAAAGTAAGACATTTCCAGCCCTGCCGTGGATTTAACTGTGTATCCAGTATGAGGCTAATCGTGCTATACATTATTTTGTGCCTAAAATAACTTCACTACCTTCAATTGATTGACTTTGTATGTGCTTTCCATACTTCAAAGGCAACATTTTACCTAAAAAACGTCAATTTTAAAGCATACACAATACTATGTTCAAATATTTGCCAAAATAGTCTCAAAACATCAAGAGGTTTGATTGAAACAGCAGGCTAATGTATGTAATCTTTTATGTAGTGATATACAATGCACACAAATATAGGATTTAGAATCAGAGAAGAGTATTCATGTTCTCAGACATTGTTCTACACAAAGAATGTTCCTGCACCTTGTGTGTTAATGTGAAATATCATATTATCTAATATTAATCTTATTTTCCCTCTCATTGAAAAGTCAGTGGCAATAGAAACAGCCCATAGTATTCATTAAATTGAGACATACAAACTTGGAAAACAAAACAAGAAGAATTTCGTGGACACTGAATTGTGATTGGCTTTGGGATGGAAGTTTCTCTTAACTTCTGTTCCCATCTGTTTGTATTTATGCAGTTATTTGTACATTAATCAGTCTGCCAAATAGCCATGCCCAATGGAGTTTATACTTTTGCAAGAGGGGTTCAAACCTTCAGCATATTCTGTCCTGCTGTCCAGCTGACCAATGTTGATTCATTAGACCCACTGTTGGCAAGCAGTGAGGCCACCAAGTTTCAATGGCAAAAAGTTTTTATTTTTAATCTTTTTTTTTCAAATTATTTTTGGTATTTTCACATTCACCTCGACGGGTTTGCAGTCATGATGTGCCTGTGCTACTTTTACTTCCAAAAAATAAGTAACAAAATGAAATGTGTATTTAAATAATTACTTGATTATTGCAGGAAATACATTTAAATGCAAATGTTACAAGATTATATTTACATTACATTACATTACATTACAGTCATTTAGCAGACGCTTTTATCCAAAGCGACGTACAGTAATGAATGACTTTTCAGTCGTACAGTAAGTGTAAGTTTATAGTGTTAAATACACTATAAACATATGCATTTGAATGAGTTAAGAACATGATCATAGAAACATACTACATGCTGGTAGTAATAATACTATTATTATAGTAGAATACTGGTTAACTCTTTCTTAAACTGTTTGGACCTGAGATATTTGCAACTGACCCACCCACTAAGAGGACACACACCTTATACCTCCTATACAAAAAAATTTACCGTATATTATTAGCTTATTTTAAAGCAAGTAGTAATATTTTCTTTTTATTGCTACTAGTCTCATGCCAAACTACTACTAGTGCTATTCATTTTCATTGTATTTACTTATTTGTTTGTTATTTTTTAAATTATCGTCATGGTTTTTGCAAGTGCCGTAAGATGGGTAGACATTTTCTTTTTCGCATGATATGTATGCCTTTGTTGATTGAGCCCACAGTCTGGTCTACAAGGGAACACGTTCCTCTTTAAGATTAGGGTGATCCTGGCATTCTTGGCCTCTTCTTTCTGATCCGTGTTCGCTGCAACACAGCCATAATCTACAGAAAGTTGATTTATGCTGAAACATGCCTCGCAATAAGACCTTTTGGACGCTGATGTAGCTGACCATGACCGCCCCTCTCTCCTGGGTGCCTGACTGAGTGTCAGAGAGGGAGAGAGGAGGCGTGGCTGTGAGTGGGCTGGGAAATGCACGCGGTTGTGGGATTGAAGTGTGTGACGTGGCTCACATCTTCTCGCCGTCCTGTTCGTGTGTAGCATGTCTCACATCTCCTCGCCGTCCTGTCCGTGTGTAGCGTGGCTCACATCTCTTCGCCGTCCTGTTCGTGTGTAGCGTGTCTCACATCTCCTCGCCGTCCTGTCCGTGTGTAGCGTGGCTCACATCTCCTCGCCGTCCTGTCCGTGTGTAGCGTGGCTCACATCTCTTCGCCGTCCTGTTCGTGTGTAGCGTGGCTCACATCTCCTCGCCGTCCTGTTCGTGTGTAGCGTGGCTCACATCTCCTCGCCGTCCTGTTCGTGTGTAGCGTGGCTCACATCTCCTCGCCGTCCTGTCCGTGTGTAGCGTGGCTCACATCTCCTCGCCATCCTGTTTGTGTGTAGCGTGTCTCACATCACCTCGCCGTCCTGTCCGTGTGTAGCGTGGCTCACATCTCCTCGCCGTCCTGTCCGTGTGTAGCGTGGCTCACATCTCGCCGTCCTGTCCGTGTGTAGCGTGGCTCACATCTCCTCGCCGTCCTGTCCGTGTGTAGCGTGGCTCACATCTCCTCGCCGTCCTGTCCGTGTGTAGCGTGGCTCACATCTCCTCGCCGTCCTGTCCGTGTGTAGCGTGGCTCACATCTCCTCGCCGTCCTGTCCGTGTGTAGCGTGACTCACATCTCCTCGCCGTCCTGTTCTGGGAGCTCAAGCTTTGATGGGTCTGTGAGGTACGGTCTGAGCGACGGTATGAGTCGCTCTCTGGCGGGGCGAACGCCGTTCTCTCCTCCCAAAAAAAAAAGGGATGACATCAATCCCTGTCCCCCCACCGCCCCGCTCCCCACGCTCTTGTCGTTCCGATAGCCCTCTTTGTGACTTGAAACTCGTGGGACGAGTTTGGCAGTGACTGACGTGCCGCGAGGCTAGGCTGACATCAATAGTTCTTCTTCTAGTGTTCTTCTTCTCCTCTTTCTTCTCCCCTTTCTTCTTTTTTTTGTTACCTCGGTAACACTGAATCAGAGATCGCTGCCTCGTTTTGACGATTCTTTCTCACCAACGACTCTTCATTTCTGTCATTTTTAGGGTGTTTTTTCCATGTCACTGGTGTGTTGGTATTATTGACATGACTAAATCAATGCACAATCTGATCTCTCTCTTGTGCATGTGCACACACACACACACACACACACACACACATTATGGCTGGAAATCGCCATGTCCCTCACAATACGATATGTATCACAATACACATGTATCTTTACACACATGTATCATGATACAATGTGAATCACAATGCGATGTGGATCACAATACTAAACCTATGACAATAAACATCACAATCTACGTTAGTTTAATCAAAGTACAAAAATAAGTATAAAGCTTATTTAAAGCTAAACGTGCCTTCCTTTATAGAAATTAGTCTTGCCTGTCTATGGATAGTAGGAAAAGATTGTGCAGGCTACAGTATTACCAGTCATGGACTATGACGTTCTATATGCATGGCCCCAACTCTGTTTTTAAAATCGCTAGATACCATCTATCATAGCGCGCTATGGTTTATCATGGGCAATGGGAGCTGTGTTACCTTCACAGTGCAGGTTAATGTTAACGTTACACCGAACGGATAAGACGCAGTTGACTTTAGAACAGGTGCAGAATACTAAATTACCACAGTCATGTCGACTTTCCTGGAAAGACAGAAACTAAAATGTACTCTTCGATAAGAAGAAACAAATTGACCATTAAACTAACCAACAAGTAATTCTTTGCACATGGTGTTTCTTGTTTTTTTTTTATCTTTATGATACCCGCTGGTGTTTTTCCTTGATGAAGAACCTTGTCGAGGGCCTACTCTGTGTTTGTTTGTCAGATGCAGAACAGAGTAATTGTTGTATTTGTGGCCCTCGCCCTTCTCTGTGTTTTATATACAAAAGAACCTGCAATCAGCGCTGTGGTTTCAATTAATGCCTTACAAGGGATCAATCTGCAGAAACCATTGACCCACCCATTGATCAGTAATAGGACACCCAAGACGTATTGCAGGCCCTGTTCTTTGTTAGACGCTTATTGCCAAATTAAGGGACGTTAATTTGCAGGCACCAGTGTTATTTTATTTTTTTCATCAACCTATCAGGCTTCTGAGCTTCCCTAATACATGAAAGGATTCCTACCCGTCCTGGCCAGTTTGTATTTACAAGAGGTGGTCCTGTTTCTTGTTGAGTCAGGGGCCGAACCCTGCGACCAGGTTGCTGCTGTAAATCGATGCCTCTGTGCAGTGATAGGGACACTGTGCTTAAGGAGTCACTACTGTAAAAACCGAAATCTTGATGCACTGTGGAGTTTTTAACGATCATTGTTAATCCCAGTGCCCTGGTTATTCAGGCTCTCAATCTGCTCACCTAATCCTCCACACTATAGTGAATTTCCAGCACAATTAGTATTCCCAGCCCATCTTGTTCCCTCAGGTTTTGACTTTCTTGTTTAAATGAGGAAATGGCTTTAGCTGCCAGTGGCAGTGGCAGGTTGGAGAATATTTGCTGAAGCCCTACTGGAGAATCAGGATTGATATGGCCGTATGAAAAGTACAAGCCTGTTGGTCAGCGTGAAGTGAAAAAAATATATTTGGCCTTCATTCGTAATGCATGTCAGGCACAAAATCAATAAGTAAAAACAGAAATGCATGAAATTATTGCGTACAATACTTCTCCTACATTGGTTATTTTTATTTTATTTGAATTACTTTTCGCTCAACTTTTAGACAGAAAATAGATGTATAATTATGTATAAATACAAGTCCAGACACATGCATTTTTAATTTTGTGAAAACAAAATACGTAAATTAATTCATTTTTAAAAATCTAGTTTTAATTCTAAAATCATTTTTGTAAACAATTATCTTCCCAGCTTCTCAGCAAACATTAAATTGAATTATTGTCTTTATGTTCAATATATTTAAAGGACAGCCGTGCACTTTGTCAGTAATGTGTAGTTATAACAATAGGTCAAGTATAAATGCACACAGAAGCCAGGCGAGGTCCCATTCCTCTGCTGTTGTTCACTGTGGGGCTGAATTATGTCACTTGATCTCTGATGTTATTTGAAAGGCCAGAGATTTACTGGCTTCTGGCCAATCAGTCATCATAAAAAATAAACATTGCCTAGTCACAGAGTAGCTGAAACTGCCAAAAACTGTTCTGTCAGTGGAAATAATACAAATGCTTGTGTATTTAGATCCTGGCAATAAAGAAAGCTTTGAATGGATTTGAAAAGCCTATACATTTAAAAAAATATTTTTGACCTTGGTTTGCCCACGGTTTTCATAGAGGAAAAAAGAAAAACAAAAAAAACATGGCGCTCCCTTCCTGAGCGTGTGCGATGTCAAATTGTGTTCAAAGATGAAAGACTTGGTGACCTGAGAGTGTTCTTTGTAGTACAGGAGTTGGATGTCTAATCAATGTGAGGAAGTAAAACTATCCACATTCTCGGTGCCATGGTTACATCACTCTTCATGTTGCGCATAAGCGTAGTGCAGTGTCGCAGAATTATTCGCCATTGTGTGCTGTTGTCTTTGATTTCTTGCCTGAAAGACTTTCGAACCATTTTTCTCACCCCCTGCAGACATTTTCCCTACAGTAGTTAGAGGGGGAGGGGGGGGGGGGCGGGTTCCCTACTAAAACCCATTTTCCCGATTTAATTCTGGTGGTAAGCATTGTAAACTTCGAATGGAATCCGATGGAAATTAAGTTTTCCTGCCAGATACAAGCAGTGCAGCGAAACACATTAAACCCACTGAACGGCCAGCTTTTCCATCACCATTCACTCTCATTATGCAGGTCAACTAAAATAGCTTCACTTGCTTTCGCTGTTTAAAGATATTGAAGTAGAAGGTTGGCAAAATGATTTACAGATAGTAATTGCATTTCCAGGGCTTAGCCGTTTCCATAAATGAGATCACACATTTAATCTATAATGGGACTTAGCACAACAGTGTCAATATTTGCTTCCTTGCAACCCCAGAATTCTGATACAGCTCGGAAATAACCAAGCCGGTTACAGATATATATATATATATATATATATATATATTTATTTTTTTTTCTTTAGAACACACACATTAACATGCACGCATGCACACACACACACACACACACACACACATAAATAGTGTGTGTATGTGCGTGTGTGTGTGTTTTCATGTGTGCGTGTCATTCGGATTAATAGTACTAAGCAAAGTCACAAGAGTTATGTTGTTATTATTAGTTTTGGATACTGCAGCTGTAATATATATTTACAGATGCGCTGTTCTTTGGGCCTACTTTCTCATCCGTGAGCAGTGGCAGTGATTTAGTGCTACAGTATATAATGTGCTTGATACTGTATCTGTGCATATGTTTGGCTAGGTTAATTTTTATCTTTCATTTTGTGCCGTTTTCCTTTTTTTCCTATAGTTTTTCCTCAGTGCCGTTTTGTCATTTCCTCCCCCTGACAGTAGAGGATGTGTGCTAGCACAGTAAATATCACGGGGCGCGGACCAGAGTACAGTATGGATCTGCAACACCAGCAAAGCTGTCAGCACGACTTCCTCCGCTGAATTATCCCACTCTACCGCACTGATATCCATCACCCTCGGCGCCGCAGAGCACCGTATTAGAGGCAGCCTTGTTTTTCGAACACAATAAAGAACCCGCGGCGTCGCGATCCCGCCGGGCCCGGCGGCGAAGCGCGTCGCGCCGCAGAGAGAGCGGCGCCCCCGCCGACGAAAGGCGAACGCGGTCTCGGCAGAAAGTGAAAAGGGCCAAAAGTCACGTGAATTTGCTTCGTCTCCCTTCCCTGATACTGACTCACAGCCTCATACATGCTAGAACTTAACAGCCCCCCCCCCTCAGACCTGGTGGGAGGTATGTTTGGGCAAGGCTATACCTCTGAGGGAGGCTTATTGTTAATGTTTGATGCGCACAAAGTGCAGCGGGGTTGTGTTTTGCGTGGGTGTAAATCTCTTTGCTCGCGTTCTGAAGGACTGCATGGCCGCCGTCGCATCGTGTCCGGCCGCCACTGCGCTTCCTCAGGTGGACGACCCCTGGGGCACCAGCCAAGCTGCAGAGGGCCATGCGATGTTGTTTAATAATGCCGAGCTGCGGTCCTGGATCTGCATGCCGTTCTGAATACCCTGCTGTGCAAAAACTGTTTTGTTCTGAATAATAAAGCATAGAATAACATATTATATTTACCAATTAGTGAACATCCAGCAGACTTGTTGGCCATGACTAAACAATTGCAGACTTTTTTTATTTTTAATACTTCTCCCAAATCCCAAGTTGTAGTGTTCACAGTTCTAAATGACTAAAGTAATAATTAGGCAGGGCCGTAATTTATAATACAAACAGGTAATAAGACAACGTCTAAAGTCATAAATAAAATATCAAAATGGTTACATTATCACATTTAATCTTAATGTACCTTGACGCAGTGCCAAATGTCATGATGAAGGGACATGCTTGGAACAAAACGGCGTAAGATTAATACTTTTACATAATAAATGAACACGACTCGTGCAATGTTCAGTTCAGGGCAAGCATTTGTTGATGCAAAGCTATGTAGCAAAGCTCTGACTGCTCCCAAAACTGAATATTGTTATTCTGCCTGACAGGCATGCAGACGAGGGATTATATAAGGCTGGTAAAAGTCCCATAACTTTTACTTCTGTGGGAATGTAATATATCGCACCATAGCCATATCATCTCATTATCATTTTATGAATAAATAACAAGTATTATTCATTCCATTTGGATACGCTGTATGACTGTTATTAACATCCCAGTGTGGACACAATACACTCCTGCATAAGAAGGGTAGGCCTCTGGTGGGTTTCCAACCATAGTCCTTGCTGGCCACGTTGAGATATGACTAGCTTGCAGCAAATGCTAATTTGCCGAATGAGGGCTGAAATCTTTGCGCGCTACGGTATCGTGCTAGCGATCAGCCGGTGGCCATCGGTTTGCAGCATGACGCCAGAAGGGTTCTGTGTTTTCTCCACCGCTGTGTACTTTTGCGAACTAAGCGTTGTATTAAGGGATGGACAGAGCGAACGCAGCGATATGATGAATTGGTCTTTTAAGCGCAGCTGAAGTTCTGTGTTTTCTCACACGCCGCTCGACCGCAAAAGAGAAAGACCAGAACGAAGGGGAGATAAGAGTCAGTGATGTATCGCTTGTTTAAAACTAGGCACAGAACTCTTTGTATCTCCACTCTCTGCAGAGATGATGCCTGGAGGTCAAGTTTGTGAGGATCATATTTGTTATATGTTCTATGTTTTCCCCTCCACTGTGCTATGGCCATATTGTGACTAGCCATGATCCACAATTCAAACAATTGAACAATATACATAGGACAAAAAAAAGTATATATATATATATAAGTATACGGACACCCCGTGGTCTGGGGTTGTTTTTCTTGGTTTGGGCTAGGCCTTTTACATTACATTACATTATAGGCATTTAGCAGACGCTCTTATCCAGAGCGACTTACACATCATTTCTTTTGCATTTATACATAGTATCCATTGATACAGCTGGATATATACTGAAGCAATGCAGGTGAAGTACCTTGCTCAAGGGTACAACGGCAGTGTCCGACCTGGGAATCGAACCTGCAACCTTTCGGTTACAAACCCAGTTCCTTAACCATTATACCACACTGCCGCCCAGTGCAATTAGTTCCAGTGCAATTGTTAATGTTAGAATATACTGTGCCATGTTCAAACATCTAATGGAGAGTGGAGGTTCTTATAACACTCTATATAAACACACAAGGGGGTACACAGTCTGAGAGCACTACCAAGATCTGTTTTTCATCATGTTTCACTAACATTTTTGTATATATATATTTGGTATGTCCACCATTCTTGTGACTGTGGAGAGAAAGCCATACAAGTTGACACTCCTTGCTCTTCCTTAGATTTCAGATTGACCTCTGTGTTTCAGGTGATAAAGGACTGTCCCAGCACAGCTATAATGAGATGTTCTAAGGAGGCAGTACCATACACATTGCAGAGATTTTCAGAAACCAAGTCACTGTCATCCAATGTAAGGTCAGGCAGACCTACAGCAACAACATCTGAAGACCACTATATTATTAAGCTCACACGTTTACAGAGCAGCATCCACATCCAGGGTTCAAAACCAGTTGAACAAAGAAAGCCCTACCCCAGTTAGCAAAATTACAATCAAAAGACGACTAGCAATATGCAGCCTTATAATGGAAGAGTAGCTGTTTCCAAACTGCTTTTGGTGGTGGCAACACTCAGGTTTTGCCTATTCTGGAGTGTGTGACTTGCACAGGATCAACTAGATACTGACCAAAGACTCTATTCTTCAGGGGCATGCCATGCCTTCTGGCTTAAAGTTATGTCTAAGAGGATTATTTTCTCAGCAGGACAATGATCTGAAATGCACATCAAAGTTTTGTCTGGACTATTTGACTAGTTGACTTGTATGGCTTCCCCTCCACATACCTTAACCCCATTGAACATTGATGAGAACATTTGAAAAGGGAGACGGCAAAACATACTGTACCATCACAGGATAACCTCTGGAATTCTCTCTTAGAGTGCTGGAATAATGTGGATTCTCAAATTCTGCAAAAACGTGTAGAATCAATGACAGAATACAAGCTGTAAACAGAGGCAAATGGTACACATACCAAATAGTGGCTTTCTGTTAATATTTGCAAAATGTTACACGTGTTAGTAAAACAATGATGAGATCTTGCTCCAGATATATGAACTGTGTGTGTGTGTGATTTTTTGATGAATGTTGAAAACAAACAGATATTGGTAGTGTCCTGAATATTGTGTTTTTTTAGCTTTGTCTTTATTCCGTTTTTTTATTTTTATTTGCTTTATCTAAGTGAGGATGCACTGAGATTGACATTGTAAATCAGTTTGTGCTCAAATAAAGTGCTTTTTTACCCATACTGTTTACTTGTTAAATGTTTAAAAAGACTCAACACCGCATTCTAAGTAATTGTAAATATTGCATTGCAAGTGTAAAGGTTCCAAAGACAATTTCCAAGTTGCATAAAATCTATTTCACATTTCTATGAAAATTAAAACTTTGATTCAACATGAAAGGCCAGTAAGGATGCAATATTTTTGTACTGTATTATGGCCAAGAAAATTAGATGTGTCCGATTCCAGACTTTTTATATGCTGGTCAGACGAGGTTACAAAGTTTTTGTTGGAATATGCTGGAAGAAGGTTTTTTGATTATATTTGTCTGAAGGACACAATGCAATAATAATGTTCTCCTCTAAACCACCTCCTGTCTCATTTGTTCTTCACAATTATGTGGAAACAAAACTAAAATGTTTTAATTTCTGCACATGCAGAATACTCACTTATCTGTTTATGTTCCCTGTTCTTCTGTTTTTTCTCGTTTGCTTTTAGCATAAAGCAAACTTGTGGAAATGTTAAGATCAATTCCAAAACAAACTAATTACAATGTGAAACTTTAGATGTCCAACAACATGTGCCTTAACCATGAAACATTATGAAAATGTAGCACATTTTTAATTGCATAAACATTCCTTCATACATATGTCTGCTGAATTAGCAGTGATGTTTTTTTTTAAAGAAAAACTACAAAAAACACATACTGTTACTTACAGGACAAACCAGGTTGACATTAAATACATTTTTAAAATATCTTAAAGAAAAATACTTTATAAACCCATCGTAGCCACACATTTATAAACCACAAATAACTTGGCCATGGAAGACATACTTTAATCACTCTGACTATGTGCAGATATATAATTTTTTTCCCCCCACATTAACATTTTGAATGTATTTTGTATTTAACTGAAATACAATGGGTAGATGAGGGTATGAGGCGGGGGTCAATCCAGTGTGTAGATCAATTCAGAATTTACATAACAATAAACCCATATTATATATGGATGTGATAAATTGAATTGTATAATACCCATGAGCCTCGGTGTCTGCAGAGTTATGAATGAATTAACTAACTGCAGCAGTTTTTTTCTTTGTTATGATTTTTCTGTGTCAATCGATAGTTTACATCTGTTTGTCCTCGTTACAGTAGTAACATCCATGCCAGTTTCTCTGTGGTGATGTAATGTGAAAGGGCCGCTCTGTTGCAGTTGAGAGGAAAATCAAACTGCTAGCTGTCACCACTGTAGAGGACGTATTTGTGATATCGTATCAATGCAACCCGCAAACATAAGAGGGGGGAGGTGGGTGTGAATGAGCCACAACCTCTCTATCTGAACCACTGAGTGTAAAATATTCTTATCATTGCTACAGCCATCTTTCATCCATTGTGGAGCTTTTTCATTTGGGCCAGAAGAACAGGATACTTCTCCTAGTGAGGCTGAGTTATGTGGCTCCTAGCAGAAAGGAAGGAAAGAGAGGGGAACATGGAGTGTGTGTCTGGGGTGCCTGGGTAATGTAGTCACTAATGGATTTTGGAAGCAGGTCTGCTGACAACTCTAATCAAATGGTGCGTGCGTGCGTGCGTGCGTGCGTGTGTGCGTGCGTGTCCAGGCGTGTATTTGTGAGTGGGTGCTCGTGTTTGTGTGCAGGAGTGCGTGCGTGCGTGCGTGCATGCGTCTGAGTTCTGCCGTGTATTTGCGAGTGCGTATATCTGTTTGTTTGTATACAGCATATTCTTGCTGAGATGAAAAGCAGGCAGGATTTCTGTGTGGAATCTGTGACCTCGCTGCAAAGGTCTCACCTCTGATTGATGGAGGGGGATTAAAGAGGGAGTCACGGCGGCGTAACGAGGCGGACGCGCTGCTGCGTGCCCAGCGCAGAGGCGCCCGACTGCGGACGGTTCATCGGTGGACGGGCTTGTTTCCCAACGGACCGCTTGATCGAGCCTTAAAAATATGTTTTTGATCACGAGGCTCTCGTTTGTTTTTATTTATTGAACTTGAAAAGGACTGCATGCAGTGTTTAGCATACGTGTTAACACTTCGAATGCATCACATCGGAGATACTGTAGCTAAAACCATACTTTAATTAGCAGTCCCTGGGCAGACTTACACAAGGCTAAAACATATTTAATTCGTTATTCACAACAGAACAGCTGTACAGAAAGTATAGAGTATATATAGTACAGATGGCAACAAAACGCATTTGGTAAAACCATATATGTTAACATACCTAAAATCCCATTTTTGGGTGTAAATAAAGTATTCTAGCCAAGAAACACAGGTGAAAGGGTGTCATATTGTAATTTGTGAATGTAGCTTTAGTCTACATTTAGCTTCACACTGTTAAAAATGCATTTTATAATTTAAATACGGAAGGAAGCTAATGTAAATCTGTGGGGCACAGTAAGTCCCTCCTTGTAGCGACCTTTGTGGTTCTGCCATTTCTGTCTGAGTTATTCGTTCATTCTGGGGTTAATTCGCTAGGTTGTGGAAAGTGTATCAGTTTTTCGAAAGGTCGCGTCTGAAGTGTGTTCCTAAGATGCGGTTTTATTTTAAAAAAAATTTGTTTATATTCTGCCAATAAATGTTAAAGTTCGAAATATAGACCGAATTAAGATGTTTCAAGCACAGCTTGCTTCTAAGGGGGACAAGACACCAGTTTGCGTGTACATGTTTGCGTGTGATTTCTTGGACTAGAGTTTTAGAATTATTTATTTTTTAAATGTATTTATTTATTACATTTTGTCAATGCATGAAAAATGAAAAAAATGGGCTTTTATGATTTAATAATTTTTGTGCTGGAGGAGATGGGCTCTTACAACCATGATCGAATGATTAATTTTACTCATAATTGTCATAGAAATAAAAAGACTAATCAAGGTCTTTTCTTGGAAAGAGAAAACCTTTTTTACATACCTCTTTGTTAATTTACCTCTGAGATTGAGCCGTTTGTTGTTGGCCTATATTATTTGATTATTTTCCACGTTTTTTCTTTCGTTACACTTCTGCTTGGTGCTTAGTTGTTTCTTCTTTCTTCATTCCTTTCTATTTTCACATTTTATATGTCTCATTCACCTTCCAGCATCTTAAAAATGCATTGCTGGTTGCTAACGGGTGTCCAAAGGACAGGAAAAACAGGTAGTTCAATGAGTTCCTTGACTGTGTCCCCTAAAATGATGGTTTTCATGTCTATTGGAAAGTGGAATAATCAATGTTATGTCAGTACTTGGCCTGCACAGTTCCTCAGTGAAGATATCTTTTGTCTTTCTCATTTTGTTTTGTTTAAGTCCTGCAGCATGTGTTTGTGATGCTTGCCTTCTTGCCTGCGTAGAGACAATTGGGGCCACAGGGGTTTCTCGTACACCGCAATTGCTGCACATCTTTCTCAAGGTCATGTTACCTCCACCGATCGTCGCACTCCGAGACTCGACTCCTTCTCCAAAGAAAATCCAAGAAAAACAATTCCTTAAATGCAGCCCGCTTCTCAATAAAAACTGCACTGAGCACTTGTGTCTGCGCATTCCACTTCTACTTCTTATATAGAAGATAGAACTGGCCTTGGGCGATACTTGTTCTGGGCACCATCTGCTTTTATCTGATCTATTTCTTTCTTTTTTTTCTCCTCGTCCGTTTTTCTTTCAGCACCACTTGCAAACATTCTAGAATTCAGCGGCGTTATCCGGCCCTCCTGTTTCAGAGACCTTCAGACACCTACAAATAGGCTTTTATTAAGGCAGTATTTGGAGGCTACCAAGACCGTAAGGGAGGTCAGGCGTAGTGATGACGCTACACTTAAAAGTGGGAGGAAGATATTTGCATTGTGCATTTGGTACATTGCCTTGCATTTCAAGGCAGTTCAGAGTCTCTGGAAAACAAAAATCTAAATCCAATAAAAGCACACAGCAGATTAAATAATGTTTTAATCTTTAACAGTTCAGAAGAGTTGCGGATGGGAAGCCGCGCAAGATGAACCACATATTTGTCTCGTTTGTTTTCTTGTATTTCCAAGAGAATCTGTCTCAACGTATCTCCGGCTTTGACAGACTCGACGGCTCGCTGCTGCCTCTCGAGTTTGTTGTGTCAAATTAAAAGCATGCCATTGTCCCTGGAGGTGTGCACTGTGAAGAGCTCATTCCGTTCTAATCAAGAGCCACGCCGGAGACTAAACCGGCGAGCCCGGGAAAAGTTGGGACCACCGCATATTTTCATCAAATGGCTTTTCATCGCCGGCCAGTCAACCCACTGGACTTCATTAATCCCGACTGAACTAACACTTTAATAATGTAAAAAATACAACCACAAACGCCACTGCTACTCGCAGAAAAGCTAAACAGAGCATTTAACATCAGCTGGTTTCAGTAGAAGGCATGCATCTGTCTGCCTTGAAATTCACCTTGTGTGCTATTGGCTTCAAGGTAACCATGGTGACTTTAATTACTCTGTAACACCAACATGCAAAGCACAGGGCCCACAGTTAGGGCATTAACATTGCTAAGAAAGGGAACAAAAGAAGGAATCAAGGATTCCTTTTGTGTGCTTTCCAAGATAAAAATATTAAATAAAAAATAAAGCATCACTCTAATCTTTCTGATGCTGGGACTGGCATTTGAGCTACTGTTCACTGCACCCCATGTTTCTGAATGTGGCCTGGTGCCTTTTTTCTGTGTTTAACATCACATGAATATGTTTTGCCTTGTCAAATGTACAGTTGACAACAGAAACCATTGAACAACCTAGTATGTGTACAGAAAGAGTTATATGGAAAAAGTTTCCAAACTGTAATGGTAGTCATTTCACAATGTGAATCTTTAACTGTGTGTGTATGTATGTATGCGTGCGTGTGTGTGTGTGTGTGTGTGTGTGTGTGTGTGTATGTATGTGTATGCGTGCGTGTGTGTGTGTGTGTGCGTGCGTGCGTGCGTGCGTGTGTGTGTGTGCGTGCATGTGTGCCTCTGCATACAATGGTGTTCCTGCAATGTTTCAATAAGGCAGTGTTTTTCACCCCACGGCTTTGAGGAGTAAACAATACACTTGTGTCTTACTCACAATTCCAAACACACACACACACACACACACACGCGCACACACGCACACATGCACACATGCACACAGACACACAGACACATACACATACAAAGAGAGAGAGAGAGAGTTGCGATTGTTTGGTATAGGTGATTGTATTGGGGCATAGGGGAGTGGGCGGCAATGTTGGAAAAGCAATGCGGGGCCACTGTTTTTTTTTTTTTCTTTCTTTCTTTTTTTTTCTTTCTTTTTTTCCCCAAACCGTAAAGGAAGCGTGTGAAACACCGGTACCCGCACGTGTTCCACTGGGGACATGGGGGAGGGGGGCGGGAAAAGGGGCCTTTGGTCTCTTCACTGAGCAGCGCTGTCGGTGGAATAGGTGGGAAAGGCCTTCATCTGCGCTCGGCGCCTTAGATGACGTCGTGCAGCGTGGATGGCCGGTTTAGTTTGCCTGCCTGCGTCTCGTGGGTGTTGGGGGGTGTTGGGGGGTGTTGGGGGGTGTTGGTGGAGGGGGGGTGTGCGCGGCTGCTCTGTATGCGGCGTGTGTTTGATCCTGACCTTACTGTGCCATGTCCTTGGAGCATGCAGCACGCTGTGGATGTCTCTGTGCAGAACACATTCCTCAGAAACCCATCTGTTTTATGTTTTCACGTTTAAAAAAAAAAAAAAAAGTTATAATTTTATGAATATGTACTTTTCTTTTAAATTTTTTAAATTTATTTTTGTTTTTATATATTTGCTTTTCGTTCCTCAGGTTAATGTACGTATTTATTGTTTTTGTTTAGCATGCCGCGCCACAGTCAGATCTGTAATTGGAAGCTTGAAAAAGCTTAAAGAGAGCATCTGCTTCATCCTAGCAAACAAAATATTTCAGCTGCTCATTTTCTATCAAGCGTTTTAAGAATTTACTGCGCTCAATAGACCATGGGAAATGCAATTAGAAAGCATATTTGCATAGTATATTTGCACAGTATTGATTCACATTGATCAATGACGTGCTTGATTATTGATCACAAGCAATTGATGTACAACATATTGATATGGCTTTTCTTTTAAATAACCATATATATTTCCAGAAAGTACTACTTCTGAAAGTGATGGTACAGTTATGCAAAGCTTATTAAAATATTGAGCCAATGGAACAAGATATGTATAGACTACTGAGCATTTGCCCCTCAGTGTGCACTTGATTACTGGGTTTAAAAAAATAATAAATAAAAAAAAGCATGAATGTAATTATAAGAAATATGCGTAGAACTGTATAGCTAATGGTCGTGTTTTGGAGAACGGAGGTGAAGTGTAAGATTCCTGTTTAAAATAACAGGGCAATTTGCTTTCTTCACGTATATGTCTACTGCGGTTGCTAAATGCCCTCTCTTTTCCCCCTTCAGTGTTCATCCCTGCTTCCATTTGTATCTATTTTAAACACTTTATGCTGGAATCTATATAGTGCTGAAAAGCACTATGTGAGTTAAGCTGTTATTATATTCTCTTCTGTATATGTTTCATCATTAGATGTGATCAGTGGTGTCAGTGGCCACAATTCACAGGAGCTGCCCATGTACGTAGGGGGGGTCCGGAGCTACCCGTGTACGTAGGGGGGGTCCGGAGCTACCCATGTACGTAGGGGGGGGTCCGGGGTGCACCCACGTACGTAGGGGGGGTCCGGGGTGCACCCACGTACGTAGGGGGGGTCCGGGGTGCACCCACGTACATAGGGGGGGTCCGGGGTGCACCCACGTACATAGGGGGGGTCCGGGCACCCCATGGATGGGGGGGGCAGGGGGCCATGCTCCTCCCCGGAATTTTTTTTTTTTTGCAAACTATTTTTAGATGCCATTTTATCTTTTGGATTTTATGCATACCACAGCTAGTTCACGGTGAATACAAATGCTTGCATACTAGGTAACTTATAAACATATTTATTTATCATCTGTTCATCACAGCCATTCATCTGTAAAGACAGATCAGCTGCTTGAACAACATTGTTCTTTCGGTCTGTTTCTCATCATTGTCAAACACCCTAATCCTCGTCATTAAACTTTGCGCATTGTTTTTGCAAGCCTTCAAGAATCCACTGTGGGACTGTGATATTACAGGGGTAACATTGTATGGCTCCACTTACCGTCTCTCACAATCTACTGGAATGTGCAAAACATCTAATCACATCTATCTTTACCATGGAAAAGACCGTTGAACTACACTACACCTCCTTGTTAATGCAAACAGCTTGCTTCTCCAGACAGCAAATCATGTGGCTGAAACTCAATACATAAAGCATGCAGACATGGTGAAGCGGTTTAGATGTTGTTCGACCAAACGTTTGAAAAGAGCAAGAAGCGTGATCTAAGCAACTTTGACCGTGCTATGATTGTTGGTGCCAGACCTGGTGGTTCCAGCATCTCAGAAACAGCCACCCTCCTGGGATTGTCACGCACTGCAGAAACTAGAGTATACCGAGGATGGCGCGATAAACAAAAAAAACCTCCAGTGAGTGGGAGTCCTGTGGATGAAAACACCTCATTAATGAGAGAAGTCAGAGGGGAATGGTCTGACTCGTGCAAACTAACAGAAAGGCCCACACAATCTCAAATAGCAGCTTTCTACAACAGTGGTGTGCTGAAGGGCATCTCTGAATGTGCAACGTGTAGAACCTCGAGGCGGGTGGGCTACAGCCGCAGAGCACCACGCCAGGTTCTACTCATGTTTTCTCAGAACATGAAGAGTAGGGTACAGTGGGCACGTTATCCCCAAAACTGGACGATTGAAGATTTAAAAAAGATTGCCTGGTCTGACGAATGTCCATTTCTGCTGTGACCTGCAGATAGTAGTGTCATGGTGTGAACAGCATGAATCTGTGGCTCCACCCTGCCTTGTGTTAATGGTGCACGCTGCTGGTGGTAGGTTATTGGTGTGGTCAATGTTTTCTCGCTACACATTAGGCCCCTAAATACTATTTGAGCATCATTTTAATGCCACGGCATACCTAAGCATTGCTGTAGACCATGTGCTTCCCTTTATGGCCACAGTCTACCCTTTTTCAAATGGATACTTCTAGCAGGATAATGTGCTGTGTCACAAAGCACGCATCATCTCAAGCTGGTTCCACAAACCTGACAGTGACTTCAGTTTACTCCAATGGCCTGCACTGTCACCAGATCTCCATCCAATGGGATGAGGTGGAACAGGAAGTGCGCAGCATGTGTGTAGAGCTGAGAAATCATTAGCGATGCTATCGAGTCAGCACTGACCAAAATCTCTAAGGAATGTTCCAACACCTTGTTCAATCCATGTGGTGAATAATTCAGGCTGTTCAGGAGGCAATCGGTGGTCCTACCTGGTACTAGATTGCTGTACTTGAAAATGGCCACTAAGTGTATATAATGACACTTTACTGCAGAGCTATATCCACAGTTAGGATTACTCATCCATGTACTGCAGACCAGTGCATCATTTCATTTAAAATAATTGCAAACTAAGTACACATTTGCTGCTGCCCAGGCACCTCAATAATTACTATCGTTATTTAGGATTTTCTGCTTACTGTTTGTTAAATATTTGATGTATTTACTTAATGCTGTCTTAACAGAATGGGCACGGCTCACTATTAGACTACTGGAAACCTCAGAAATAACTTGTTGGGCTAAGGCAAATTGTTAACGTCGTTTTGTTATTGAATGTTCTTATCCAACCCCTCCCAAATTTCACGTATTGTCACAATATCATCTTATTTTAAAAATGAATGCAATCTTTCAGGGATGAGTATGGAACATATCAACATAGTTGAGTTAGTACAGTATGGAACACATTACTGGCGAAATGGCTGTACGTCATCAAGGGTCTAAGGTATCAAACGAGCCCCAAACCATCACTCTGCGGCCAGATATGGAGTAGATGTGGATGGATCCCTTTAAGGGTTGTTTCTCCTGACTCATTTTCCTATAGAACTCTATGGGGAAAAGGAGTCAGGAGAAATAACTCTTGCAGTGATCCATCCACATCTACTCCATATCTGGCAACAGAGTGATGGTTTGGGGCTCGTTCGATAGCTCAGACCCTTGATGACTTACAGCCATTTAGCCAGTCATGTATTCCATACTGTACCAGTGTAATTTACAGCTGAATCTAGTCTCACCCCCCAATTCCCATAGAGATCAGTTCAAATGCAGAGAGGTTATAGTATCGCTTGTAACAGTACCTGAAAATAAGATATTGAGAGTCTTTTGATGTTGATTGGTCACAGACTTCAGGAAGTAACAGCATGCAAAGGATATGCGACCAATATTAAATATGATACTTTAAAAATATGTTAAAGCAAAATATTCTAATTTTCTGAGACACTGAATTTTGGGTTTCATTAGCTGTAAGCCATAATCATCAAAATTACAAGAAATAAAGGCTTGAAATATTTCACTATGTGTAATGAATCTATATAATATATGAGTTTCACTTTCTGAAATGAGTGACAAAAAATATAGAACTTTTTCACAATATTAAAATTTTTTGAGCTGCACCTGTATACTACCAGGAACGCTTGCTTCCATGGAAATTTGGACCAATCAGTGGTTTCTGATGCATCAGCGCATTAACGATGTTTCTTGCGCAAGAATTACCTACCAGATTTAAGTTACAAATAGAATACGAAGGAAAGGGCCATTTAATAAAAAATAATTAAATGAAAAAAAAACATTTGGACTCATATCATGGCCAGGTAACTACACAACCCAAAGTTATACCAAAGTTCAGTTGTGCTTTAAGTGAAATGCAGCATGCTATTGAGACCTCAGCAGCTGGCTAACCTTTAGAAGCATCATTTGTGGAAGTAGTAAAGAATTGGCAACAGGGAGAGCTCAAGACTCCTTTACCCAGAGTTCTTTACTCCCACCCACTAGTTTGTGGTTGTTGTCTCACCAGCGTGAGGCAATTGTTCCATTGTTTCATTAGGCACTAAGAGTGCTGCTCCCTGGTTTTGTTTGCATGACGGTTTACGTTTTAGGCTTTTCTCAGAACAGGCTTCTCTCTGACTGGACCGCAGTTCAGTCAGCACTTTAAAATCCTGTGGGCTACCTGCTTTGTCTGAGAACAGATGAGCAAACCTGTGCCACTTTCCTCTGATGGTTCAGCCAAATGAACATCACTTCACTCGTTTATATATATATAGCCGGTGATTGTTAAGCACTAGCACTAGACAGCCAACAAAATGGTCTCCATGCCCCACAACAGTGCGTAAACATTCGTCGTCGTTTGTTGTTTTTTTCAGGGGAATTTTCTGCTCTTGCGATTTTGCCGTCTGCTTTCAAGGCGTGTGACCGACTGAGTTGACTCAGATGGAACAATTTGAAAAACAATCTATATTTGAAAAGCAGCGACTATGAAAGCTCTCTGTGGAGACCTACACACGTCATTGCCTTTGATCAGACGGTGAATTTGTGCTCTAGAATATGTAGTGGCCAGATTGTAATGGGATGCATATGTATATGTGTGTTTAAAATGTTGTTTTAAAATGATGTGCGCACATCGGTATAGAGTGTGTAGTGTAATTTTATTCTAGGCTATATATATATTTTTTTTTTTTTTTTACGGAGAACGATCTTGAAATGTGGCACAGAGTTTACATCTAGCTTTCTGTGACGAGCTTGGCTGTGACAGACTTACCATCCTACTTTGATGTCAGGCGCCGTAGATGATCTCATAGAGTAAATGCTTGTATTCATCCCCTTTGTTGGGAGGGGATGGAATTGAAAAAGCGATCTTGTGGGGGCCCATTATTCAGAATGCGAATCTGTCTGCTTCTGGCTGTACAGTATTCATAAATCTTTGCATAGTCCGATGAATGTAATCAGCTGACTTGCAGAGAACACACATTGGCACGACCCTCCATCTCTTGTCCACGGTTTCTGCAACTATATAGACGGGAAACTAGGATGCGCCCAAAATCAAATAGGGTGGCCCGCTTATCGCTGCCCCCCCCCCCCCCCCATCCAAGACTGTAATTCTCACAGAAACACAAATAGAAATCCTGTGTAGTTTCACAAACCGTAGTCTCCTCTTTCAGAATGGGTACACCGCTTCATCTGTACACAATGGTTCACTCAGAATTTGGGGTTATTCAAGGGTCTGTCAACACGTTCTCATTTCACCAGTGTTATGTGCACCTTGGAGCCTTCCTCGTGTCATTGTGCTCAGGCCTTAGGCTGGTTTTGTTGTTGCTCCTTTTCGTCTTTCTGGACTGCTGGAAAACCATAGTTTATAATCGGTTGTTTGAGCGTGGATCCGACATGGTTGAAACGTTTATTCAAAGTTTCTGTTTGGAGAGCTAAATCGTGTTTGCGACACTCATAGGGAATTATTTAATTATGTTTCTGAAGAAAATATATACACATTATGATTGCATTTTGAAAATAGTATTGTACATGTGATCTTTTTTTAAATATTGTTATCATTGTCTCTTTTTTTCATATTTCTATGTTCTCTGTGATATATTTCAGTGGGTAAGACAGAGAGAGAGAAAAAGAGAGGTGGTCTTTACGGTATACAGTACTGTACAGGATTCAAGGAATAGGAAAGTCGCATCTGGAAGGCCACCACGGACAGTCCAGAAAGTCACACCTGAGTCTTATCCGACTGTGCCAGGGGCATCGTCCCTGGCCATTACTGACAGCAGAAAAGCAGGGCAGCCTCATTTACATAAACAATCTCAATGGCCACTGGAAATGCGCCAGTCACTTCCCATAAAAACAGAGGGACGGGAAAAAATTGCCATTTTAGCAAAAGACCCCAGTGGTTTATTCGCCCTGACAGTGATCTGATAAACAGTAAATGATAAATGCAGTCTACTTTGATGCGCGTCACCCTTTCTCTTCTGGGAATAACTCTTAAGCCTCGTTTCGATTAGAGTCAGTTTTCACCCCAATGTAGCGCTTTCACGATCCCTCAATTCCGTTTTTTTCCGAGATGCAGGGGCATGGTCTGTCTTGGAACTCGCAAAGTATCTTCCTTTCAAAATCGAGTCTCATTTTTTATTTTTTTATTGTATTCATTGGCAGCAGGAGTATGTATACTGTGTTATAGCCAGCCACCATAAATATGTTTTAGTTTGGTTCTGTTCTGTTAAAGTAGTCTAAGCTTCACATTTAAGTCGCATAAACGTGTACACGGCTGATAGAAGGGTAAGTTGTTGCAGTGTCATATATATATACAGTGCCCTCCACTATTATTGGCACCCCTGGTAAAGATGAGTAAAAAGAGTTATAAAAAATTAACCGTTTGGTGAATTAACTTAATGTCACACTGAAAAAATGTGAAAAATCCAACATTTAATTGAAGTAAATTTATTATGAGAAAAAAAAAATCCCTTATCAATAAATAATTATTTTTAACAAACCCACGTGTGCCACAATTATTATGGATAACGGTAAATTTTTTATAACCCTTTTTACTCATCTTTACCAGGGGTGCCAATTATAGTGGCGGGCACTGTGTGTGTGTGTGTGTGTGTGTGTGTGTGTATATATATATATATATATATATATATATATGGTTAAATATGATGACTTCTGAGAGTAGAAACTGACTTAATTCAATGACTGTCATGGATGCAAGTTCCCATCCTTAAACTAAAATGTGTTAGAAATTGAAGACTTATACACTAATAACATAAAATAGCCATTGTGCTCAATATGGCGAGCTAGTTAGTCAGTTCATTTCAGCTTACTTAATATAACAAATTAAATTAATGAAAAAATATGATTAAATGATGAGCGAATCATGACTGTCTCCATAAGGCTAGCCATGACCTGTCTTAATCATGTCTGCTTGTTTGTTCAGTCACATTAATTAGACCTAGCTTTACCGTATAGCAAATAACAAATGTGACAAATGTGAAGACATTACCCATCACAACAGGAATATTATTTTGTATTGAATATTTGTGTTACATTTCAGAATACACTCATAATGTGCAAGCTAAATGTATCCCAAAGCTTGTACATTTAATCCATGATTGAAACACTTCCAATCAACATTAGGCCTGAAAACCTAACTTAAACAACTAACAAACCTAACAAAATTATCAGAGCAAACCAAAGAACAATTACAGTGAGACAAAAAAAAGTTAATATTACAGCACTTATGAAATGTATACTTTCAAATTAAATGCACACAAAGTGGCACTTGTTGAGGAATGATATTCAACAGTTGCCAGCAGCACGTTACATGTAGATAGGGCACCTTAATGCTATTTTAACTATAGCCTAAACTATGAAAACTACAACCATTTGTGTGATAATCTTGCACTGTTGAGGATTGTATACACGCGATTGGATCAGACACAGCTATTTTACTCCAATCATTGTTGAGGATATTTTAATATACTCACACGATTGGATCAGACGAGGCTCTCAATCTATATACACAGACAAGAGGCACGCTTCGGCGAATAGGCTGAGGCCAAACAGGACGCACTTTGTAGACGTAAGTGTACTGCAGTACTTCACCTCACCCCATGAATAGCTGTAGGCTACTACCTTGAAAGCTAGCCAGCTTGTGTATTGGCCACATCAACGAGCTAACCAAGCTGTACGTTATCAGTTACTGTGCTAAATCAGACGCAGACACACAATACGTAAAAAATATATATTTTACTTCATTGTTTGCCGCTAATGTTTTGTCTTTTTAAAACTTTTTAAATGCCCTGAGCGAAGTTGGCTACACGAAACGAGTGTGTGTAGACTAATGATCAATACATAGATGGATGCGAGTGAAATTAATAAATGCCGCAGGCCTACTCTTTCCCGAAAAGCCGGGGTTCAATTTAAGCACTGCTCTAGCTAGCCAATCACATGTAACCACACAAGAAAAATAACAAGAAATTGATGAAGACATTATTAAATAGGGTGGCCAGATGTCCATCGCTGAGTCGGACAGTCCGTTTTTTTCCCCAGCTGCCCTGCATTCTGTGCAGACTCACACCAGATGCAGGCCAGTATTTGTGAAAGCAATATATACAAATGTCAAATAAATTTGTGTGCTTGATTGGTATTTAAAAAAAGGTGGTAGCCTGTTTATTGGCTACTTTGCTCGTCTCCCATACTTTACTGTAGCCCCTCCTACCTCCTGCGTTGCTCGTCTCCCATACCAGAGCCGGCAGACAGAACATCGCATGCCGTAGGCTACTTGACTCGTATACGAGCCATTCACGCGACTTCCCCACCTCACCACGCCCCCACCTTACCACGCCCCCACCTTGCCACGCCCCCACCTCGCCACTTCCTCACCTCGCCACTTCCTCACCTAGCCACGTCCTCACATAGCCACGCCCCCACATCGCCTCGCCCCCACCTAACCACACCCCCACCGCACCACGCCCCCAACTAACCACGCCCCCACCTCGCCACTTCCTCACCTCGCCACTTCCCCACCACGCCACGCCCCCACTTGATTGTCGTCACGTTGGTTCACTGGCGCGGGCCTTTAAACACTAACAATATGCCGCCACATCTTCGCTCAGTAACTTTACAACAGGGCACTCAATTTGGCAACAATTTACCTCGCTCTTTGCCCACATTTTTCAGGGCGCCTCCTTCTACACTAGTCTTAGTTCATCCAAAGCACTACTGTCGCATTTATACTGTGCTGAGCAAGGCTAACAGGCCAACAGACAGGGTATTGCTCTTTGTCATTGCTGCCATTGCTAGTATTTTATTAACATAAACAGAAACGGCAATCGGTATGTCCCATAGCCTCTATGTTTTTTTCCACAGGACTACTTAGCAGAGCATCATATGTAACTTATCTTGAACACTCTGCTGGCCAGTATACTGTATCCCTGATTCAATTAACCACTTATAACAGGTTAGCAGCTTGAGAATTAACGAATGCATGAATGTCTGTGTGTGTACGACTGTGCGCGTAGTTTTATTTTAAAGAACTAACTCAAACAGTGCAAAAACATGCACTACTTTGAGACACACTGTTGTGCTGAGAAACCATCATAAACAACAGTCTGTGTTCAGAGGACTGCTGCAAGAAGGTAATATTACCCTTTCCTGTCAACATAAAACTTAGAGGTAAAGAAAATAAACCTTGGTAAAAGGTTAGAGGTAAAGAGTGGAGGATTTCAGAGGTTTTTGTAATGCACATAATACAAAAGGCATTCAATGCGATATTCTCCGAGTAAGATGTATGAGGCTGGCTGGCTTCAAAGCATCATCACAGTCTACAAAAAAAGTAAAAAATAATATATATATATAATACTAGTCTAACACTTTATAATGCGGGTACACTACGTACACTAATACACTAATTAGCATTAATTAATACAGAAGTAAACATTATTTATTGTTAATTCATGTGTTTAAGGTTTATGAATGTTAACTAAGATCGACAAATGCAGTAATAATTGGTTAATAAATATATAATAAATTATAGTTTATGTTAAATACTAGGTATATAATGAAGCCCCCACTGCGTATACAAAGGTGCTGTGTGGGGTCATTTTGACACCAGGCTCTGTAGTTGTATAAAATGTAAAAAAATTTACAACAACAACTTTCATGGGTTATTCTGGGAGCGTAAAGCACAACTGAACTTTGGTAGAACTTTGGGTTGTGTAGTTACCTGGCCATGATATGAGTCCAAATGGTGGCGAGTTGGTTAGTTAGTTGCTCCGTGCTCCCCTGGGGTGATAATCCAGAATAGGGTATTTGTCACTCCCCATTCACTTTTATAGGGCAGCTAAAACAATCTTAAAATTACAATTCTAGCATGTATACAAACTTCAATGAAGCAGATTTTGTCAATACAAACAATAACCAGTCCTCATACGTATACATATATATATTTTTATTAAATGGCCCTTTTCTGGCTTTTTCGTATTTTAGAAACCACTCATTGGTCCAAATTTCCAAGGAAGTAAGCATTCCTGGTAGTATACATCTATGGTAAACAAACCAACATTTTGCTAGTCTTTTCTGGTAGCTTGCTAACAACATTGAAGAAAATAGTACTTTTATAAGTAATTTTAATTACATGAAAAAGAAATACGTATGAGGTCTGGTTATTGTTGGTATCGACAGAATCCGCTTAGTTCTCGCTTGTATACGTGCTAGAAGTGTCATTTTGAAACCGTTTCAGCTGCCCTTTAGAAGTGAATGGAGAGCGACAAATACTGTATTATCACCCCAGGGGAGCACAGAACAACTAATGAACATATTCTGCCACCATTTGGACTCATATCATGGCCAAAGTTTTACCAAAGTTCAGTTGTGCTTTAAGCCATTTCATTCAATGGTAGGGAATTTTTAAATGTTTATAAAGGGTGTATAAGCTGTATTAACCATTTATTAATCTATATGTTCATTATGGCTCACATTCATAAACCTTAATAAACACATGAATTAACTGTTAATGAATGTTTACTACTGTATTAGTTAATGTTAATTAATGTACCGTTATTCAAAAATGTTATCAATAACAATATTCTCTGCAGAAATTCAGTTAAATGTAATTTTATAAGGCGAGTTCCAGAAAGAACGCTAAAGAACAGAGCGAGGGCACCATTCATGCTTTGCTGTTCTTATATAACCTGTATCCATTTGATGACTTCAGAGAGCATTTCCAAAAACGCATGCTCCTAAAATACGTATGAGTGGAACTTTATGTTTTTGTTGAGTATCATAAAGCGCAGAAATGAGTAAGCGCCCCATTCTGTTTCAATAGCACTTAGTACTGGGTGTTGATCTTCATGTTTTGTTGCGTGAACCTTGCGTTTTCAGTAGCCTGTTTATGATGCCATTCTGTGCCTTCTCGTGCGCTGAAAAGCAGACGTCAGACGTAAACTGATGGGTGTGTTTGCATCTCTGAAGACGATCCTTGGCATTCTAAACCCGGCACTGCATAAGTGGCTTCTGTTTCTGCTGGGGGGGGGGGGAATAAATTATATAAGAGAAGTGGTTGCCCACCGATGAACGTCCCGTCCATGTCGTTTAGGGAGACTGTTGTTCTGCCCTAACAATGTACGTATGGCGTTGCGAGGGCTCAAGGTATTCAGCGGTATCACGCGTTTAATTTCCTGCCTCGTTTGACCGCGGATTGCAAATCTTTGTCTTGGCATCATTCAGTAGAGTTGACAAAACCTACTGCCATAATGTCCAATATTCTGTTATCAGGAAACCCGTGTTTTAATAACTGGTATTTGGATTCATTTTTCTAACTATCTGCAGTAATGTATCATTGATATTGATTGTTTATTATTATTATTATTATTATTATTATTATTATTATTAATACTGGATCTCAGCCTCCTTAGTTAATAGGGGGGGTACAGTCTGCTGCCCTACTGATGATGTTGATAATGAATATTATAATGTTGATGATGATGATGACCAATAAGATAAGCGTGAGTTTTTTAAAACAATAAACATGGTGATTAGGAAATTGCCTTACAGTAATGCAATTTGTGGTAGCTGCACCCATATGACAATAATAATAATTATAATAATAATAATAATAATAATAATAATAATAATAATAATAAATTGTATTGTAAATGCATTACATTGTACACTCCCTCAGTTATCTGAATTAGTAATTACCTGTGTGTGTTGTGTTTATTTTGCATGGAGAGTATCCAATTAATAATTAATCCCTCCAACAGCCTCCTGGAGGAGTGTACCATGTTTTAACCTGTCCGTAATGAGGTATTGAACAGAGATATTGAAAGTGTCACACCTCCTGCCCAAAGTCATCATTCCAAACTGTTCCAAACGTGAGCACCTAGGTGGAGCCTCGACTGAGACTTTCCATTCTGAACTCTTAGTTGCCAACATTTGTATTGTTATTATTATTATTATTTTATTATTTAAGCACATATAAAAGTGTACAATGTTTGAATGTAGCACTTTGAGGACATGTGACCTTTGGCTCACTCCTACTGATGCATAGTCCACAGTTTGCTTTTGGGAGCCCTAGCAAACCCACACTATCGCAAAGCTTGGAGAAATGCATCAGAAACCAGTTCGCTCTGAAAGTAGGGTTCGATTTCAGATAACCTCTAGTCGCCCTCATCGCTCAGAAAATACTTTCTTAAAAAGTGTTAAATAGCATACTGTTCCGGCAGCCTATTTCAAATATATTGTATAACTGTGAAAATGGTCGTGTCAAAATATCAAATAGCTTTCCGGATTCCGCATATTTGGACAACATGGCAGAGCCCTGCTGTCCAATCATTGAAAGGAAATAGCAGAAATACTCCATCGGTGTTTTCCAACTATGTGTTATAATGTAAGTGAATGCGGTAAATCAGTGCATTCACCTGGCTGTCCGATGCCTCTATCGATTTGGATTGTGCCATGGCAAGCTAATTGTGGTGCTAAGTATGTTAGTGATGAGGCCTTGTTGAGTAAGTACCCCGCTATTAGACAGAATCAGAGGGCCTAGCACAGCTTCGCAAACATCAGTACAGGACATTCACAAATTTAATTCAGCGTCAGGTAACAGTCACGTGGTATATCACCCACAGGTGCACAGCACAAGCAATTCACGTAGCTATTGACACTGCCGCATGGAGACTTTGAAACGATCAATAGCTCTTGCCTCACCCCGGATAATATTAATATAAACATATTCAAACAACTGATAATAGACTCAGGAACTTATAGATTTATGGGGTTTTTTTGAGAGGAAAATCAGCCCACCCGCACACAGTATAGAGAGAGAAAAAGGCTTGTGATAAAAAATTTCTATTTAATGTCTGTGGCGTTCAGAACTGTTGTATATGCTGATGCAAGTGCAGCTACTGCATTATTCATTATTCAGGTCCTTTTTATAACATAACTTTGCTGCCTCATTGATGAGGGAAAGAAATAAATCATGAATAAAAAAATCTGAAATTAGTTCCAGCCTCCCTAGGAAAATAACATTCTGGCATGACACCATAATGTCAGGTCCTGTTTTGAAATTATTTTAGCCCATTATTTTGTGGCTGCAAATACTAATGTATCATTTATTTATTTATTTATTTATTTTCAGTTGCATAGCTGGAATTTGGATGCATGTAGGTGATAAAAATAATACCTTAAAAAATATGTGTGAACCTGTTTGTATGAATCATGTTGTGAGTCTATGCCTTGCCTCCTAAAATGTACTCCTGGCTTAGGAGATAGACATCATCAGAGCCACACGAAGCTATGCTTCAGCACAGCAAATATACTGCACTCAGAGTTTTACAGCAGTGTCGCATTTTGGTCACATTTTTGGACTTTCACCACTCGTTGTATCTTTCAAGGCAGAGTAGTCCTTAAGGAATGCACAAAGAATTACTTTCAAAGTAATTTTTTCTTCAGTTCATGCAAGATTTGAAACCCCCCCGCCTGTATTATTTTTTAATAATTTCCCAAAAGGTTTTCTCACAAAACCATTTCATACCCACTTGAACACGCGCATGTGCGCATACGTGCATGTAGATGCACACAAGCACAAACGTTCTCTAATTATTTATCCTTCTCTCTCTCTCTCTCTCTCTCTCTCTCTCTCTCTCTCTCTCTCTCACCCTCTCACTCTATTTCTTCTCACTCGTTATAGCAGATTTAATTGTTGCAAATTCAGAGAGCACATAACGGGCTGTTCGTTTACGGTGGATTGTCTGTCCTATACGTTATTTTTGTTGTTGGAGACAGCATGGTAATGGCTGAGATTTTGGCTGGCTCATGTCCTCTCTCGCTCTCTTCTGCCGGTGTGAGGACACTAGAGTGCAGTCTGCTCTTTCTCTCTGCCACTCTGAGCTCAGCTTTCTCCAGCGGCGCTCACACGTCGGATAGCATCCTTCACACCATCCTTCAGCTCTGTCAGTCACACAGCGATGACCAGAGTATGCAGGCATGCATGCACGCACACACGCATGCAGACTGACAACACATGCACACACAGACACACACACACAAGCACACACATAAGCACACACATAAGCACACAAACACACACAGCACGGACGCACATAAAATGTATCCTGTCACATCAATAGAATGTATATTAACGCTCAATATTTTAGGTGATCTCTGCTGGGAAATGCACATATATTTTTCGTCTGGATATTTATAATTTAGATGTTTTGATAAATACAGCACCGTGTAGCTTAATCTAGGACTGTGACTCCAAATAAAGGGCCATTTTTTCTCTATTCAAACTGAACTACAAAGGTGAATGTTAAGTTTAATCTTAATTAACTTAATCTTAAATTTAAAAAAATATATATAATGATCTGTTTTTTTCCCGAAAAGTATGCCATCTGATGATAACGCAACTCAATGTATTATATGTTATTATATGTAATCAATTCAGCCTGCAAACAAAAAAGAAAATATAAATAAAATGGGGAGGAAAAAAACAGAACCCAGAGCACTGATTATTCCTCATATACTGTATGTATGTGAATGATAAACCCAATTGACTTTCCGATTTGATGTGTCTCCGGTTGAGGCTTAACATTTCAAACCAAGCGAAACCATCCCCTGGACCTCCACCAGCAACGCTGCAGAGATGCAGAAATGACGCTCCCACCCCCTCCCATCGTCTTTGCCCCCCCCCCGCCACCCCCACCACTGCGTCTCTGTTATTCACGCTTCTCAAAGGCTTCTGCAGACATGGCTACTGTGAATAGCAATTTGTTTATTTAAACATTTTTTTTACTTTACAAAAAGAAATAGGATAGGATATTTTTTTCTCCTCCACTCTTGTATTTCTTCTTTTACATATTTTACACGTATTTTGATTTCCCCAACTCCCACTTTCACTCTTTCATTTTTCTTTTTTTTTAAACCACAATAAAAACAGTGTGTTTTGTTTGTCCCTTTAAGACAATTTGAATATCCTGACGTAAAAAGACACATTAAAGCTGAAATAATCCACCCATCGCGAGAGCACGCTTGTTGCCTTTCCCCTCTTCCCTCTCCTGCATTTATTTGCATCAAGTCAACAGGTCCCCAGAATTAGCAGCTGCAGATCTGGATCAGGAGTAAATCCTCAGTCTGTACGTGGAGTTCGACCCAAGAGAGCAGAGCAGCGCAGTGCAGAGTGGAACGTTGTTTTTTTAGTGACCCCCATCTCCCTGTAGTCCCTAGGTGAATCTGCATGGCCCGTGTGGAGGGGAGGGGCGGGTGCGGGAGTAGGAGGGGAGTGGAGGCACGTGAGGTGGCGGTTGCGTCACACCTCACATTCCCTGGATGATTGCTGTTGGCAGGTGCAGGAACCGTACTCGTTGATGATGACGAGGGCGCCCTCGATGTGGTTGGGCTTGTAGTCGACGTAGTACTCGGGCGCGGACATGGTGGCCATCTGCTGCATGGTCTGCTTCTGCTTTTGTTTCCGCCTCTGACTGCTGAGGCACTGCCTCAGCTGCCTCACTCCGGCGGGAAAGCACTTCCACGAGACGTAGAGCATCAGCACCACGATAAGGAAGGAGAATATCAGCGCCATGGTGCCCGTCACCACCTTGTGGATCTGCATGGTGCTCTCCAGGTCGTCGTTGGGCGCCGTCACGGTGAAAGAGTTAGTCACCACCTCCCCGCCCTCGATGTCCTGCAGGTCGTACGGGTTCCGGGTGGGGCCGTTGTAGGTGTTCCCCCTGGCCCCGTCCTTGGTGAAGCCGCGGGGCCCCATGGTGATGTCCGCGGGGTCCTCGCACAGCTGGAAGGCGTAGACGGCGTCCAGGACGTCCTCGCCTTGCGCCGTGTCCGGGCTGGCGCACAGCAAGGCGCTGTCCCGCTGGCCCTGGAAGCGGCTGAGCCAGGAGGCTAAGGCGCAGACGTTCCTGCCGCACTCCCACTCATTCCCCGAGAGGGTGATGCTGTCCAGGGCCGTCCACGAGTCCAAAATCCTCTGGTCGATGTACGTCAGCTTGTTCAAATCCAGTTGCAGCGATTTCAGGTTGGGCACGCTCTCAAAAACGTGCGGCTCGATGTACTCGATCTCGTTACCGGAAAAGTCTATCTTTTCCAGGAAGTGCCAAGTCCAGTCCAGGGTGCTGACCACGATGGTGGCCTTATTCCTCCGCATGTAGAGCGTGCGCAGGGAGATGAGGCGGGGAAAGTGGGCCAGGTTGACTTTAACCAGCTCGTTGTGCTCCAGGTGAAGCTCGGTGAGCTTAAACAACCCGGCGAAGGAGTTCCTCGCCAGGCTCTGCAGCTGGTTGTAGCCCAGGTCCAGGAACTCCATGCTCCTGCAGTCCTGAAAGATCCTGACGGGGACGAACTTGATGACGTTGTAGCGCATGTGTAAATTGGTAAGCTTCCTAAGGCCGTGAAACAGGTCGGGCTCCAGAGCCTGCAGCCTGTTGTACGATAGATCCAGGATGCGGAGGTTCGGCAGGGGTCTGAAGGTGGCGTTGGGCAGGCTCTCGATCCTGTTGAAGCTCAGGTCCAACTCCTTGAGCCTGCGCAGCCTCTCGAAGGCGCTCTCCTCCACCAGCTCCACAGCGTTGTGGTCAAGGTAGAGCCACGTGAGCTGCATCAGCCCGGCGAAGTGTCCCTCCCGCAGTTCGGACAGGCCGTTCTCCCGCAGAGACAAGCCCGTGGCACTGCTTAGGTTGTTGGGGACGTCGGTCAGGTTGAGACCCTCGCAGTACAGCAGCTTGCTGTCACAGCGGCACAGCCTTGGGCAGACCCCCTCCACCACAGGCAGCATTTTCAGAAAGATTCCCAGAGAGCACAGTATCAATCCAGGGGGCTTCCTTAGTAGCCACTTCAAGTACAGACCAATTAGGAGGAAATCCATTAGCATGAATATCCCTGTGTGTCGCTGAGAAAAAGTCCATTGACCCGTCCAGATTATTATTATTATTTTACATCATATTTTATAAACTCCCCCGGGCGGAAATTACTCTAGTTTTTCTCTTAATCTTGGCAGCGGCGGCGACGACAGCAGCAGCGGCGGCTATGTGTTTCCTTACAGGGAGGAGGAATCCTGCCACGATGAAAATAAAATAATTAAGCTTGATAAAAGGCAAGTCACTTTGCTCATGTTAGATATCAGAGAGCGAGAGGAGAGGATAGGGGGGTAAAAAAAAAGCCGCCTTCATGAACCGATCTCATATGAAAGGATTCCTACTCACCCCTTCACAGGCTGACAAGCTCTATTCAGCTGCTCCCTTTGTGCCGACACTAATTATGTGCGAATCTAAAAGAGACCCCACTGTGGTACAAATTCAGCCTTCCCCCCTCACCCTTCTTTTGGGTGGACAGCAGATCCTGGCAGGCTTACAATGTCTTCGTTTTCCTCGCGTGAAAGAGCCAGCGAAAGGAGGAATCCAAGTAGCTTTCAGCGGACTTGCGGGAAGTGTGAGTTCCCCTGGCTGTAGGCATGAGCGCAGTCCTCTCTCTCTCTCCCGGTCCGCTGCAGTGACTGCTGTGGTGATCACAGGGAAGGGGAGAGAGAAAAAAAAAAAATGGAAGAAAAAAAAATCAAAAAAATACCTCAACTCTTTTTTTTTTTCTTTTTTTTTTTCCCCCACACCGCTAAAGACTCTGACTCCCGATCTGTCAACGCAAATTACTATCCGTCACATGAATTGACCACTGACCTTGATGGCCTTTAATCCACCGAGGGGGCTCATTTTCTATTTGGCTCTCGAGATTTACCTTTTTTTATTATTATTTCAGAGGTGGGGGGGGGTCCCTGGTTTTCCGTTCGCTGTTTTCCCCCTTGTTGCTGTCCCCCGCTTATCAGAGAGCGGTCTGCTGCTTCTCCCCTGCCTGCTTGCTGCAGAAGCGTTGGTCTCTGGGCTGGCTCTTC
>CM040400.1:17197185-17312185 GCA_022702515.1 Ilyophis sp. 1 JC-2022 | reverse complement strand
ATCTGTGTGAAGGTGTCTTACTTACGCATATTATATCTGTGTGAAGGTGTCGCACTTACGCATATTATATCTGTGTGAAGGTGTCGCACTTACGCATATTATATCTGTGTGAAGGTGTCGCACTTACGCATATTATATCTGTGTGAAGGTGTCGCACTTACGCATATTATATCTGTGTGAAGGTGTCGCACTTACGCATATTATATCTGTGCGAAGGTGTCGCACTTACGCATATTATATCTGTGTGAAGGTGTCACACTTACGCATATTATATCTGTGTGAAGGTGTCGCACTTACGCATATTATATCTGTGTGAAGGTGTCACACTTACGCATATTATATCTGTGTGAAGGTGTAGCACTTACGCATATTATATCTGTGTGAAGGTGTCGCACTTACGCATATTATATCTGTGTGAAGGTGTCGCACTTACGCATATTATATCTGTGTGAAGGTGTCTCACTTACGCATATTATATCTGTGTGAAGGTGTCGCACTTACGCATATTGTATCTGTGCGAAGGTGTCGCACTTACGCATATTATATCTGTGTGAAGGTGTCACACTTACGCATATTATATCTGTGTGAAGGTGTCTTACTTACGCATATTATATCTGTGTGAAGGTGTCGCACTTACGCATATTATATCTGTGTGAAGGTGTCGCACTTACGCATATTATATCTGTGTGAAGGTGTCGCACTTACGCATATTATATCTGTGTGAAGGTGTCGCACTTACGTATATCATATTTGTGTGAAGGTGTCGCACTTACGCTCTTTGACAGGGTTAAGAGCGTCGAGGTGGACTGGGGTTTTTGGCCCAGATGTTTCCCTGAAAGGCTGCTGGCTGTTTTTAAAAACGGGCAGCTGACCTCCAGTGGAGGATAGTGCATGGGGCAATAGCGACAAACAGACACGTGGCACACCTGGATCCTAGCGTTGGGGATGGCTGTCCGTTCTGTTTCGAGTCAGAAACACTAGTGCATGTATTCAGTGAGTGTCCAAGGTTAGTGGGGCTATTTGATTTCTTAAAGTCATGGGTTTTAGGACTGGGGGAGGCCTTTTCCTTTGAATCTTTTATTTTTGGTCCCAGGTACACCGCATGCTGAAAAGATGTACACGGACTGCTCAATTGTATGTCAAGAGCAAACTTAAGGAGCTTGGCTCTATAGACCCAGTGCAGGTGCTAACAGGCTTGGTAGCTGCTCGTCTCAGAGTTGAGCATGCATATTGTAAGCTAGTTGGCAACATGGAAGCTTTTAACCAAATCTGGGCTGTCGGGGATGTGCTGTGTGTGACACAAGAAGGGGGAGACCCACTTTTTTTATGTCTGATGATAAACCCTAAATCTTTTAACTAGTGGTACTAGATTAATAAAGCAATCTCAAATTATTTCTCTCTCTCTCTCTCTCTCTCTCTCTCTCTCTCTCTCTCTCTCTCTCTCTCTCTCTCTCTCTCTCTCTCTCTATGTAACACACATGCACTCCATCTTTATGCCTATCTCCTCATTTGGTTTCACTCTGTCTACATGAAAGAACAATTATTCCATTGTCAGCAGTAATGGCTGCATGTGAACTGAAACCTCATTTTTTATTCTTCTAACAGGATCTCAGATTGGTTTTGATCTAATCGCTATATCACTGTGCATCCCAGCCATTCCTTTCTGGAGGGCTGGTAGATCATGTGGGTTTTTGTTTATTAAATTAAATTAAATAAATGTATTTGTTTATTTATTGGGTGGGGGTGGGGGAGGTGTAATTTATTGATTAATCCAGATTTTTTTATTTTTATGAAAATAAACATTTAAAAAAATATATATATATATATCTATATATATATAATAATAATACATTTTATTTATAAAGCACTTTACATTTGAAACAAATCTCAAAGTGCTACAAATTTAAAAATAGATAAGTAAAAACAAATAAAAAATAAAAAAACAAGGGCATAAGCAAGGGTCATGTGTGCCATTGATTCATATGGCTTCTCAGTGTACATCCCAATAGTATCACACACACACACACACACACACACACACACACACACACACACACACACACACACACACACACTAGTTTTCTGGTTTTGCTTTAATTCAGCTCAATTCATTGCCCTATTAGTAACAAAAAATGGGACCATGTCCCACATATGCCGGCTGACATATGTCACAGGAACCCAGAAGAAGAAGTAGAAGAAGTAGAGGCTCAAGGTCTTGCACCAGTCCCCCAAGTGGGTTCAAAGATGCTATCTGTGATTCAATGGCAGGATGACCGGTAGACCGGCCACTGTAACTTTTTTCTTATTTTTTTTGGGTCATGTGTGCCATTGATTCATCAGACTTGGCTAATATGAATAATCTATTTAATTGAGAGGTAAATACCGCATCCATTATAACTGCCAGTGCAATCGATGGTGGTTGCAATCCATTCCTTCTATAGGTCAGGGGCTCGTTTCACAAAAGCGATTTGCGAAGATTTTCACTCGCAGATCGCAATTTCTTGTCAAAACGCGCTTCACTGAAATGCATCGCATGCGCATCCCTCGCTAATCGCAAATAAAAGTACGACGACTACAGGCTGCTACCAAAATTTTTCCAAACATTTTTCCCTCGCAAGTATGCCGTTTCCTTTGATTGTGCGGAGACTGAGGCTTTCACCATTTAGATAACTATGGAGATTAGTTGTTAGAAAGATATCACTTACAAAAACGTAGTAGCCTAAGTCTAAATGTCTTTAAATGTATAGTTAAGTACATCAAGTTTATTTTAAAGTCGACTATTTTACGTAGGCAACTTAATAAAACTAAATAGGCCAGTATTTATGTATTTTCTGGAACTAAACGTTAAGTATAGGCTACTACCATTTATGAACTACTTCTGAACTTGAAAGGCTACTTGAAACTGCTTCTGCAAATTAAAATGAAAGTGCACTTTAAGTAGCCTACACTGTCTGGGATTTAGTTAAGAAAAAGTGTAAAAACATTGGCCTTCTTTTATTCTCTTATTTTTTGTAAGGGATGGAATATTAGGCTATACGCTTATGCGACTTTCTTAGGCCATATATAACATGTAACAGAGCATGGCCCTACCTGTCTCGCTTCAAATAGCGACAGATCTGCGCTTCCTGGCTCCCGGCAGCTTTCTCTGGGTTGTCGGACATCGGACAATGTTATGGAATAAGCAAGGAAACATCCAATTCATCCGTAAAGTGACGACAGCACTACGCTTTGTAAATAGCCTACTGATTTAATTCAGCCCGCAACACAGACGTCAAGTGAAAGGAGATATTTATGCACTGAGTGGTCTCCCAAAACTTAGTGCAATTGATGGGTCGCAAATTCCCACCAGGGCATTGACTGAGAACGAACACACTTCTGTGTGTTTAAAAGTAACCTAACACTCGTTAAACACTGCCTACAAGTTGTATGTGATGCCCTGGAACTAAATGGGAGCGCACACGACAGCTACATTTGGAGCAACTGTGTGAACAATTTGTATTACAATGGGTAGGTTTAATATAGAATATAATAAATAGCAATATGAATAACGTTGCTATAAAGTGTAGGCTATATTATACCTACTGCGAAGTTAACATAGGTAAAATAAAATTTCTATTTCAAATGACATTTTTATATGAGCCTACAACGCTTAATCTGACCGCAAGGTGAATTTTTCAACCCACCCCACCGTCCTCCCCAAGATACCACTTGCAACCGTGGCTACACCCGTGCCCAGCCCACACAGAACGAAGGGCGATACAATCTTGCTATGTAATCCTTAATGTTCAGCATTCAGCAGATGATGCTGATTAAATTTTTTCCTGAAGGGCAAATGTGAATTGTGCTTTGGCCATTAACATAGTTTTAATATGATATTTTTATATTATAACATTGGATTAAAGTCAGACATGATAAATTGTAACATAATTTTGGTTATTAAAAGTATTTTGAATATTTTACAGATGGTAAAGTACCCTGTAATCCATAGTGCCACTTTTAGTTTGCGTTTTGGGATAATTGACAGTTCGATACAAAAAACGAGGGGGGGGATGAGAACGATTGCAGATTTAGGGATCGCCTACATGAACGCTTTGCGACATGAGTTCATGGCTTGAAATAGTGATTTCTACGTGAAACACTCCAAAAAGTGCAGGAGAAATTGATCGCAGATCGCAGCTCGCAACTTTCGTGAAACGAGCCCCTGCTCTCCAAAGTTCTTATGGAAGTTGTCGCGTCGTATACATGGTCATACCATAGCTGGTAGGAACAGTGACAGTAAGACAGATAAAATGTGAACCAAGAAAAAAAATGCCCACAGTTAAAAGTGGATGTCTTGAAGTTAAATCTATCTTTTCCATCCTCACCCCCTCCCCACTCCGCCACACACAGCCAGTATCTCCTTTGCTGTAATAAATTGCTGCACCATCAGCTAATGAGTTGGTGCAGTGTAATGACTTGACACAGCGAGACAGGAGTACCCAGGGCATCGGTTCGACAGACTTTCTAAGAGGCTGCTTGGGGTTGGAGCTGCGCATCCCTGCATTACAGATTGGCGAAGATAGTAATCCCGTCTAAAAGATAACCTTGAGTCGTTCTCGCAGACCCCGCACTGGCTGCTTTCCAGTTACATCCTGTCATAAAATTCAAATTTTATTCGTATACTGTTAAACACAATTTCAAAAGTACAAGTGCGAGAAGACCGGTGGGGAGAATACGGTTTTGGTAATAGTTCAGAATAGAGGCGAAGGTAAGGTGCACGGAGGTAAACACAGTCTGGGTGCAGCGAGCTTCCCTCACAATGGCTGCAAACAAAATGGTGCTTGAAGGAAAGTAAAATCGACAGATTAAAAAGCGTACCAAATGAAACAATGTCGAATTAAACTATCGTCGTCGAGGAACTAATGAAGGTGAATACACGTTGGGACCGCCAGGGTTCTGTTTCTTTCCGTTTCCTGCCAAACTATCAGTGTCGCCCAGAGAACAGGTCTACACACACGACTGTTAGAAGATACAGCATAATAAGCACATTGGTTAGGTCGGTGCCGTATGAGCGTAAGTGTGGCCCATGGGGTAACATCTGCATTCTAACCGATTTTTTGTTGTTGTTTCACTGTTGTGACGGCCTGCAAATCTGCTTTCCTAGTTGATTATCAAAAACGCGCTATAGATACATTTATTCAATTCTGGCTATTTTAAATCCTTTTTAAATATTGCATCGGAGACTTCTCCGCGACCAAAGAAAACAAAAACAATCCGCCTCCTCTTCAGCGTGTGGGTGGCAGTTGTATTGTCCTTGAAGGTATCCACCTTCATTTCCCTTGTGAATGAAGGCCTCATGCTTTACACCGAGCCAATAAACATAAATTGGCAGTAGACAATGCAGCACCATGAAATAAGTTAGCAGCGATTATTAATTATTAGCACATGTTTTGTTTGTTCTGGATATGCCTAATCAATATCCTATTATATTATCTTAATGTTTTCCGCAACATTAGGTTTTTTTTTTTAACCACAGCGTTCGAGATTTACCATGGCAGGCTTGATTAGAAAGCATTATGCTTATGTCATGTCGTGCCGCTTGGAAGCTCAGATGTAGTCTAAGTGCAGGTTATTGTTGGGGACCCAGCGCAGGACGGGCCTGTGCGGGTTCACGTCATATCAAGAGCTTTAAAAATTGATGACGCCTGACTGGTACATTAAAATAAATGCATCGAAGTTCAACGCGAGCAGTATACAGTTGCCATCAGTGCAGTACATGTGCATACAAGTAGAGTTCAGAAATGACCATTTTCATAGGGAATGTGAAAAGAATATAAACTTAAATTTTTTTTGTGTAGCCTATTTAAAGCCAGCCCCCATAATGGACAGAGCCTTACAGACGCATCTCAATCCTTTACAAATAAATCTTTCAAGAATTATTGCATATTTCTGATGGACTGACTGAAAAATGAAGAAGTAGCATTTTGGAGGAGTTGCGCCCCCCTGGTTTTAATCTTGTCCAATATGGAGCATCGTATTGGTCCCATTCTCTCTCTGGTTCAGTCTGCAGGGCAGCTGTACAGTGTGGCTTTTTGCCTACAAACCTCTTTGGCGTGAGGAAATCCCTACATAAGGAAGTAAAGTTCATATACTGTGCATTTCTCCTGCTTTGCATGGAGAAACTGGGGTGATTAAACAATTCATCATGAAACTAAGCTGTACAGTGAAAATCAAGCCACACAGCTTACTGTATTACTCATGATGATACACACACACACACATATAGAAATTGTTGAAAGTCTGGGAAGTTAGCTGGAAAAAAGAAAAGATAAATGCATGGCTTATTGACGTATTTAAGTAAATCGCATGGTGATTTTTCTATGACGGGACTGAATTTTGGAATGGCCCGATCTGGCTGATCTCATCGGGGGGGTTAATCCCTCTAACAAGTTGTATCACTATTCTCATAAAGGTCAGTAGCAGCGGCTAATCGCCAGCATGTGTCTCACATGAGCATTTAATGTCAGCGACGATCAGGCTTTTGGAGGAAAAGCAAACGGAGGCTGATGTTGAGAAAAAAAAAAAAGAATCTGTTCACGATATTCACTGGTGTGCACTTTTGTGCGGCTTTGTGTTCATTATGTACGGGGCAAATAATGTCTGCCATATTTCACTTCCATTCTCCTGCAGTAGCTAATTTACTTAAAATTTGTATTTATTTTCTGTCATCTCTGCGGTCTCACCCATGTCAGTTGACTGGGGGCCCATTCTGAGCTCATAGTTAATCGGTGATTATTCAAATGCATTATCGAATTAGACGAGTCTTGCTTCATGAAGTGCTTCGCAAAAGAAGACACGTCGTACTTAATGGGCCGTCATCTGAGATAATGCGCAGGGGTGGTGGTGATGCGTTTGCGGAGGGCGGAGGGTTGGGGGGGGGGGGGGGGCGTGACGTCGAGCTCGCAGCCTTTCCTGTTCATTTCTGGGGTAATTGGGGGAAGAGGAGCGTGGCTTTTGCCTGCCCAGCATCATCCTGGTGAGCACCCTCCAGCAGGGGGTGACCGCATTCTTTCTGTTAGTGCGACTGCAGGAAGGGTAGGGGCCAAGGGCAGGTTGGCAAAACGCCAGCCTATCACGTGGCTCACCTCTGGTCTGGTCTAGGAGGGCTTCAGTAATGGTCGTTATACAAGGGTGCACACTGGGAAAACCACACAGTGCGGCATGTCGCAGTACGGTTACGCAAAGGCAAGAGGGTGAACCGTTTTAAAAACATGAATAATTTAGGAATGAGACTGAGTATTTTGATCGTGCTAATTGCTGACCATGAGATCACAAATTGATTACTTGGATCGGTGCTCAAATGCTAGTTAATTAAGTGGAAATGAAGAAAAATTCAGAGCTGTATTTTTCCATCAATATTCATGAAAGAGGCTTCGAACCCTGCATAAAATAACAGATAATTCACTGATATTCTGAAGATCCTTGCCCGAATGTGGGAGGGAATACCGATATCTTTCCAGTGAGTCACTATTTACGCAAAAATAAGTGATGTTTTATCTGGTGCTTGGGGTCAATTGTTTGAGAAAAATCTTGGGCATGAGAGGACATTTAAATAACAAATTAATCAAAGTGTGCATCCTTAATATAAATATGCGTACCGGAATCAATACATTTACAAGATATTCTTTTTATTTCTTCATGTGTATATTTAATTTTATTTGACTGGACATACCGGCTGTGCGGATCCTGAGGAGTTGAAGCCCGATGCAAAATGGCAGAAAGGACCCTTCGTCGAGGCATCATGACAATGTTGACAGCCAGCAGAGTGTACAAAATGAAATCACACTACATGTCAGCGAGCAGAACATGTGACAGCGGGGTGCTGCCGTGTTGTCGGGGGCAACACCTCTCCGTGCCCTGTGTTTGCTTTGAGGTGGTGTCCTCTTTAGAGCCGACGCCGTGCGTGCTTCAGTGAGCACCTCCCGGCAATAAATGGGCGAATCGATACCGCTTCACCGTTGGCAGGTTCCTTATTAGGCGGTCAAGTCGGAACAGCGGGTGTGTGAGGGGTGGAGGCGGTGGGGGTTTTGGAAGAGTGTCCAGGGGGTGGGGTTGAGGCTTTGGAAGAGTGTCCTTCATATACAGGTAGGGGACGTTTCTTTAAAAAAGGTATCATTCTGAACCCAGGCGCATGATGAAACGTCCTGTAATGAGAGAGCTTTGCTGCAGGTTAACCATCAGCAGCAGCTTCATGCCAGTTCTTTGTTCATTAAACTTTGGGGGTGGGGGATTGTTCTGGAAAGCGGGGCGTCCCTAAGGGTGTAACGCCGCTGAAGAACCAGAAAAGAGGCGGCGCACATTCGTGTTATGCCCCCCGTCCGGGCGACCTCGTGTTTGCCGCATGTTGTGACAGGAGCTACATCAGAGGACATTCCCAGCAGCGACAGGCTGAACTCCTGACCCCTCTGTGGGGGATTGGTGGGGTGCCGGGGACTCTTCTGTTCGTTCGCTTTTCATCAAACGCCACAGATTTTGCTCTCCCATCCCAGAATGCCAGCTTTTTTGATGAACGCTCCTCGCCCTGCTTCTTTTTTTAATTTATTTTGGTGGTGTTAGACTGCCCTCCTAATGTGAGATGGGACAGCACCCCGCCCACACCGTTCCTACAGTTGGCAGCGGCTGCATGTCTGGGCTGAATCTCCCCCAAATGATTGAGGATCTTTCATTTCTTCTGTGACATCATGGATGAAGTAAGACAGCTGGAAGAGAAACGGTCAAAAACAAGGTTAAAAATAGATAAAAATACAGCTAATGCATCTCCATTTGCATTTATTGTAAAAACCCGTGGGCGTTGGCGGGAACCCCTTTCAGGTTTACCTCTTTCACAGGCCGCTGGCTCCCAGATTGAAGGCCTGCCCATGTAAAGGGGGATGTTTTTCTACCTGTCTGATCTGAGCACGTTCAACACAAATTAGCCCTCTGACAGGAGGGGGAACGTGCGTCATCTGAGATGTGGAAAAACAGGAAGGCTCGGCAAACGGCAAAGACAGGCTAAGGGCTTGGACGCGGTTTGTGTTATTGTCTGTGCTTGGGCACAGTTGCCATCATTAGTTTGTGAGTAGAAGCCCGTTTTCCTTCAGAAGGCCAAATCTAAGTCGAGCATGGCGGGTGCTCCCTGACAGTAATGCTATGCGGTGGGAGAGTTCTGTGATTGACGGGGCTGTGGATGTGAGGTGGGGGGGTTAAGTCTGCTCCCAGATGTGTTATCATCTCACATCAGTCCATTTTCTCCTCATTTGGCCGGGCTCCCACTCTCTGCCCCCCCTCCCTCCACACCTGCTCGCTAATTAAGACACTAACGCTTGACGGGGTGTCTTGCCCCCGTTGGCCTGCGCAGAGAAGGTTTCCCTTGAGTAACGACCTGGGGCCTCTCCAGGCCCCCCCCCTCCACACCACCTTCCCGTGCAAGCTGTTCACCGGTCAGGTAGGTCAGCTGTTCGTCACGTGCCCGGGGAGTAGCCGCGATTACAAGCCAGGCTGAGGCGCTGACGGGGATCGTTGAGAGTTGAGAGGGGGCCGGGGGGTTGTGGGGTGAGAATGCGATTGCGGACGGGGGGGATTGGGTTATTGTGACCTACCTCTGCACGAACCTGGTTCTTACTCTAAGGCAGAAATGTGTTTTTAGGATTTTTTAAATATAAACAGTGAAGAACTTGGGGCTTCCTAACTTACATCAAAAGGAACCTGTTTTGGCGCTGGAGCTGGTGCTGGTGATGACTACTGTTGGATCAATATAATGTGTGTCGATTAACTGTGTAAGAACGTCAGCCACTCACTGAAAAACTGAACAAAAAAATGTCTTTGTTATTAATAGATCTTAGAAAGCCAATATGTTTCAGCTGTAATCTTTCATAAGGCCAATAACTTGGGACACAGTCAATGTCAGTAAACTTGGGAGAGAGTTGTTTACCTTCTTCAAATGCCTGAAATCCATACGACATCGAAGACCCATGCGATCAAGTGAATGACACTTGAAAGAGATTTGACATCAAAAGTGACCTTATTATTGGTCCACAGCCTTTGTAATGCATGTGAATGAGAAAACAGTGTCTACTAGCTGAGTGAGTGATGGCACTTTGCTATACTTCCTTCTTTATTTTACCTTCTACATATTTAAGCGATATCAAGAGGGAGCACTGTTATGCTGTGTATATCAGCGTTTCCCACAGGATTTTCGGAAACTGTGGTGGGGGGGTCCAGGAGCATGCTTCCCCGGAAAATGTTTTTGTCAATCTCAACAGCTAAATGTATCAATTTGGTGCTCTTTGAGATTAAAATCTAAACAGTAGATCCACAATTCTTTGTGATTGGAACATGGGAAATGGAACACGTGAAATATATAATTTTGGCTGGCTGACTTTTTTCTGGCAAGACAGCTAGCTAATATCAGACCACCAGAAACGTGGTCTGATGAAAAATATTCAAAAACCTTTTGTCAGTAGACAATATAGAAACCAACACAATGCATTTTAACCTGTTCTAGCCCAAAGTTAGGCCTTGTCTTTACGTGGGATTGAAAACTACAATAAAAATCAATACTTGTTTATTGACAAGAAAGCCTCTGAATCTGATTGGCTTGCTATTACATTTTTGCTTGCTGAATCTGATTGGCTTGCTATTACATTGGGCGACGCCATACAGAGATTGTTTTAAAAAAACTTAGAGCCTGCGCTGAAAGGAAACTATATTTTGGTGAGGGAAACGGGGGAACACAGCAGGTTGCGTCTTGAAATAGATTGCATTACATCATGCTGATATCCCCATTGAATAACATTTATTTATTTAATATATTTTTTAATAACTATTATCTTTCACGAGATACAATATACATGAACTAGGGTATATTATTTTGTTTTTATTTTCAGGTTAGCTTGCGAGATAACATAAAAAAAATGTATCGTATTACCTTACCGTAACGTTAGCTTATGATAAATGAATATTGTAACACAGTCGAGAACATGGCTAGCTTAATTCTGAAACAATATGTATCCATCACAGTGTACCACAGTGACAGAGGGTTTAACTTTCGCAAACAACTTTCACAAACATACTAACCGCGTCAATCTCCTCAGAATCGTGAGGAGATGCAGCCTCTGTGTACGGCAGGCTTTGTGTGTAAGCAGGCGGGAGGGGCATCGACCAGGGTGAAGAGAGAGTCTTTTTGAAGCGACTGGGCTACGCTGCGCACATAAGCCTACAATTTCAAATTTAGATCTATTTATTTTTTGATCAATTTGAAACTGTGGCAGTTGAAATTAAACTGTGGCGGGCCGCCACATTTTAATGCATTAATGGGAAACACTGTATATTAGCACGCTGTGATTCGGTCGTAGAAGATAATCATAGCCATGCTGATATACAGTATAACAGCACGACCTTGAGTGCGATATTGCTGTCATACAACAGTTCTCAACAGTTCTCCTATAAAATATCAAGCAAGGAACAGATTAAGATTTAGTTGTTTATCACCGGCCGGTGATGAGGTTTGAGTGATGTTTCACTGTATATCAACACTCATGGAATTCATCTCAGCCAATCGCAATGCGTGGTCGGAACTAACTGTTGTATAAATAAATTTTTGTTTTTTTATTCGGCACATCTTGTTTTCTGTCAAAAAGGCTTCTTCCCCAGAGAATCATCTGTATTCTCAAACGGTCCCCTTCTGAGATTAAGACTCCTGTACTGTGGTGGTAACATGCCAAATTGACAGGTGAACGATACAAGAACTACATTCAGTCAAAAATCCGGGCACTGGTCCGTGGGATCTCAGCAGCAGTGTGATTTGATAGTCGAGACTCACTTGGAAGGAATGAGATGTAATCATCTCTACATTGTGTGTGAATGGTGCTTTTTGAAGCTCTAGATCACATTATGAGTCATTGGGGTTGGCAGCAGTGGCTGCTTTTTTGTGTTTTGTTTTTTTTGAACATGGGGAACTGTGCCTTTGTGAAACCCTGGCACCAGCAGGGAGGACCACGTTACTTGAGCCGTTACTCAATGTCACCACGGCTCAGATGCAGTCAACATGACCCTCGCTCCCATAACGCTCTGCTATTTCTAATGCTACCCACGTGCAGATGGGCCAAAGCAGAAGTTGAGTCATCCAAAATTTCAGCCAAACAACATGTTCTCATATGAAAAACATACTTATGCACCTGCCCCAATCCAGCCCCGATACTCTTTCTATTTAATTTGAACTGTTCCTGCTGTCGTTAATCAGTGTTTTATTTACCAAATTAGAACACCCTCTGTTACGGTATACATGGGAATATTTGGACGAACAAATAGTGTAGCACACAGCATGGCGCAGTGAATCACTGTTCAAAGTGTATACACGCCATGCTGTGCATGGAATGGGTCGCAGGAACCGCCATTTCAGATTGTTGAAATGCCACAAACATCACAGACATCTTTCAAACATGGTGTGTGGGAGGGGCAATATGATATTAATAACAAAAAAGCGAGATGTTTGGCTTGCAAAAGCTGCAAAAGACATTCAATTTAGTTCAAATGAGTACCACCAAGCCAAACTTCAGCTCTCTACACTATCAGGGATTCCCAGTAGTCTTTAGTAGTCCAGTAGTTATTTTTATATCTGACTGCTATACAGTTCTGCAGCTATGTTGGTCTCCTGTATTTCAAACAACTTGTACTCGTCACTGGGCCGATTGGCGACCGCGTCCCCCTAATGTAGTATACAGTGGCATCTGTATGTTTTATCCTATATGGGTACAGCCGTACTCAGCCGCGAGGGTCAGGGGAGAGGTGCCTGGGTATCAAGATATATCGGGAGAGTATAGAAATGTATTCAGCGACCGAAAGAGGTGGCGGACATAGCGGTTGAGTGGTTCATTCCTCATTATCGCACAGGTGAGCAGAGCGTGGTGGGCTCGGGCGAGTCAGTATCAGAATGCGCTGAAGGGTATGGCGTTCCCCTGGGGTCAGGCTCGGGCTGGGGACTAATGGATGCGCAGATCTGATTTGTCTGCCTCAGTGAGGAGAGTGATATCTCAGAGGGGCCCCCGGGGCCGCATGGTAATTTCTCCACACCTGATGCTGCAGAGCCTCTCTGATTCGCGGTGAATAAATACATGTGCAAAAGAGGGAGAATGATCCTGAAGAACGGGATTGCATCCCGGTGTTAAGGGCGGTTGAGGGGTTGCATCCCGGTGTTAAGGGCGGTTGTGGGGTTGCATCCCGGTGTTAAGGGCGGTTGAGGGATTGCATCCCGGTGTTAAGGGCGGTTGAGGGGTTGCATCCCGGTGTTAAGGGCGGTTGTGGGGTTGCATACCGGTGTTAAGGGCGGTTGAGGGGTTGCATCCCGGTGTTAAGGGCGGTTGAGGGGTTGCATCCCGGTGTTAAGGGCGGTTGAGGGGTTGCATCCCGGTGTTAAGGGCGGTTGAGGGGTTGCATCCCGGTGTTAAGGGCGGTTGAGGGGTTGCATCCCGGTGCCTCGCCTCATCTGGAAAGCCAGTGTTGTGACGGGTGCGTGTATTCGCCTGTGCGTATTTGCAACACATATCCCCAACCCCCCGACCCCCCTCCCTCTCCCTCCCCGCGTGCTGGTAAGCGCATTAACGGCGTTTCGTCGTGTCTTGTGCCGCAGGGTGACGTGTCGCCGCGACACGGAGAGGCCGTTTGAGAGCGCGCCGCGCATGTTGGAAGGGATGTTCCCGAACGAAATTGGATTTGCGGGTTTGCGATCCTCCTTAGGGGCTTGTGCCGCGCAGACGCCTCCCCTGATCAGGGGGGCTGATGGAGCGCTGCTTAAAATAGAAGGCTGAATCAAACTCGGGCGGTGCCATGGGGATCCGTCTCCGTACTCCCCCCCCCCCCCAAACCCCCTATGGCCACAACCTTGATTCTATGGGCTACCATATATTCCATATACATATTCTATATTCTGTCACAGTGCATTATTCTGTGTTTCCTTGATAATATATCCCTGTTTCTACCCCTGTTTTCCAGCACAATGTTCTTTCTCACGCTATATTCTCCATTTTCTCACATTCTGAATAAATAGGAGGGTTTTTGTGTCAAATGCCAGATGCAATCTGCAAAAGTATTTTATTTATTATTTATATTCCTGTGACAGTGTGGAGGTGCAACCCTGTAGGCCTTTCAAAGGGGGTTTTCAAATTGTATAGTTTTGGTTGGAGCTGTTTTACGATAGTTTGCCTGGCTTTTAGAAATAAGAAATAAGAAATGAGGCAATGGTAACAACTAAAGTAACATGGGCTATGTATGTACTCCACTACTATCTCCATTATTCTCCTCCTCTCCCAAAAAAAAAGAATACAATATAAATAATACAGGCAAATCATCACCTCTACTAACAGTAGGATGAAGAAGCAGTCAGCATTGTATGTCAGTCCAGTTCTGTCTCATTTCCAAATGTTTTTTTTGTCCTTTTTTCTTAGGGCTGTCGAAGCTCTCACATTTCAATGAGAACCATTTGCATTGACGTCCATGTAGATGCAGGCAGTTTCCTCCTTGAGAAAGCATTCGATCTCCGGAGGCATATGTATCAAAGAGGCTCATTTTCACAGCTTAAAAATTGTCTTTTTTTTATTATTATTTTTTTTTAAATCTAATATGAATACATAAATTGCGCAAATACAAAGTGAACAACAAATAACATAAGCTGGATAATGATGTGAATACCTTTCATTATGCAACCCGTGCGGTTATCGAGTATTTGTTACAGTTGACCCGTCGTTGGCGATCCGTTATTAAAGCGGTAACAACGCGTCGTCAGCAGTTGTACTCGTTTAATTGGAGCTCGTAATAAACTTTCGCTTGCTGTTCGACAGTGTAGAAGCAGCCCCTGCCCTTTCTCTAATGCGTTCTGTTGAAGAATCAAACACAGCATGCGAACACTGCCGCGTAGCGCCGCCAATGTTGTAATGGCTTCTTTCACTCCTAAGACTTTTAAATACCGTTTTCTATTGCACTTAGCCTTTGGCTTCAACAGGCCCTTTTCCCGCCGTTAAGCATCGCCTTTGTTAATCTGCGTACGACTTGAGTAATGACGTTCATGCGAATGCAGGTTTCTGATTATACGTGTATTTATTTCTTAGGCAAATGAACACGCGTATCCAGTCGGTCCGTTCATTTACTGTATGAAATAAGAGGGAAATTTGGCTGCTTTACAGGTGGAAGAGATTATTTGTCACTTTGTGAATGCAACCAGACAAGTCCGTCGAGAAGCAAAGCATGCCAGGAATGGCATTAGAGGTCCGGGCAGAAGGATGCAATCTCATGACGGACAGAGCACACGTTGTTGCATTAGGCATATTTTCTCAGGCCTTCTATTTGAACGTAAATACTTATGGATGCAATTACTGACCGTGTGAAAAAAGAGGAGAAAAAAAGGCGGGCGCAACACACGCTTGCAGCTGAGTGGCCTTCAGCAGCGACTGTGGGGAGGAGCTCCAGGGCTGTGCTGCCTCCAGGCCTCTCAAACTCTATTTCTTCTTTAAATTAAGCCGTGAAAAGGATGGTTCCCCGATTGCTAGTAATTTGCCTTCTTAAGGCTCACCGTAAACACTCAGGGGGCCCCGCTTGCATTTTGGTCTTTATACTGAAGTGGCGGAGTAGATGGTTTCCATAAAAACCTCGCCACTCTCTCGGCGTCTCTCTTTGCCTGAGCACGGATGCGTGTGGTAATTGCACCTGCCGTGTCTAAACGTACCATCATTTCCTTTGTTGCTTCTAAGTTCTGTCGCTTCTTGACCTACCGGGAGGTATGGGAGGGCTCTCTTTCCCATCTCTTAAGCCATATACATACAAACGTGTCTAATATTTTAGTCTTGCCCAATAATACTCTATGAAATGGTCTAATATATTTAACCTGAACATTTGCTAAAGTTGTAATGTTCTAAATTTCAAAGTTTTAATGTAGCACTCATGCTCATGTACACCATGCAGGAGACGGCTCTCCCCTGACCTCATTCAACTGTCATCGTTCTGTCCTATTTCTTTAGAATATGGCCCATTTGTTTGACATTTAAGTGACAGTTTCCATTATGGGATGTTATATTTGGCTGGTTGTTTTCACCAGAGCTAGAGTATGCAGTTTTTCCCCCTCATTTGTTGTCACAACATCTTTGGCCCTGCCCACAGAGATTGAGACACACCCCCACCCCACAGACTTTGTTGTGAACGTGAAAGTCTGCTACACAGTATTACAGATGAGTATTGCTAACATTACAGTAAAAATGTCATAGAAAATTTCAGGTAAAACAACAAAATATTTTTTGTTGTTGCATAACACTGAGTTTGTGTAGTGTTAGTCTGAACCAGGCATTATCTGGCTACAGCTTGTAGCTACACTTTAGTAACTTATAGCCGTGTAGCCAGTTCGACATTTAAGGGCAAGCATGCCCTTCTTCCAAGAACTAGCCGCCAAATAAAGTAATGTTATCAATAATACCTACTATTCGTTATAGGTAATTACAGTTGTCTGGCAAGCAGAAAGTCGATTCACGTTGAAACTTTTGACCTACCTGTTCAGTCTGTCTTTAAACCAATTTGTTCCTGGAAATAAATCTCACCACCTTATGAAATTAGCACCTATGTTTACTCCAGTTTTCGAGCGAGCTTTATCCAATTCTTTTTTATTATTTTTTTTCTGTGAAATAGCGCCGGTGTAACATCGCTGTCAAATGTCTAGCTGGTGAACTTGCTAGCTCCTGGCAAGGTCAATCTCACAGTTGATTGGTCCGCGATGTGGTCATGGTTAAGCCACTGTTTTGAAAACTTGTTTTGAAAACAAAATTTGGAGCGAATTGCTGGTTTTAGAATGCAGAATGTGAGGGTATAAACATAGTCTATGGTGCTGTATTTATCTCAGAACAGTTCATTCTATGATTGCTACCAACGAAGCATGACCGTTCTCTGACATCTTTCTAAATACAAGTTACATACTCCAGCTTTAAGTTGTATTCATATTCTAAAAGCAGATGGTTTTCTCTCTATGTAGTGAGGTTCCATTGTTTACACTTACAGTATGCTTACAAATGTATTTAGCATTGATTTATTTAATGTGAATTATTTGAATGATAATTCACATGAATTTCATTTGTGCTGCAGATTTACGCATTTATTAATTGCATTTGTGCTGTGGATTTATACATTTAATCTGGTGAACAAAAATAAATGGTTGACATTTATATGTAACTTTCACTAATCAAGCTGTCACTTTTTTCAATGACCGAAGGCCTTCAGCATAATTATTGTTGTGTAATTAAAAAATATATATAAACTTGCTTTCAAAGTTTGTGTTGAAGTTTATTTATGAATTCATTTATTTATAATGTGTGAAGCAAAAGTCTTACCTACTTCTGTTGTGAGTCAGTTCTTTGACAACATGATCAATTTGGTCTTCCTCAGAGTAACACTGCAGTAGTTGAATGCAGAGCATATCTTAATTAGGATCTGGCTTTCCATTATCTACTGTAAACCTAACACGGTTTTCTTTCTCTAAGCAACTTATTCGCTTCCCCCATTTACTTGGAGGAGATTGTGCAGATGGCTCCCATGAAAGCTGAGTGCCAACCGTGCTATCCTGCCTGTGGAATTGGGCTTCACATTCCCTAATTAAATTGACAAGGAGCCGGAATTGGTATCGTTTAACACATTGATCTTGGGTGGGGGAGATGGATTCTTTGTGGGAACAAAAAGAAAAAAGAAGTCGTGTTTGTCTCCCTGACTTTAATTCGGCAACTTGGCTCTTTCTCGCTCTCTCACTTACTCTCTCGCTTTCTCTCACTTACTCTGCGTGTGTGTGTGTATGTGTGTATGTGCATTTCTGTGTGTGCGTGCGTGTGCGTGTGTGTGTGTGTGCGTGCGTGCGTGCGTGCATGTACATGCATCGTCCAATGGTGAAGAGTTCTGGCGGTCCAATAATGGTGTGAGGTGATTTTTTGTTCTGCCATGGTTTCCGTGCAGTCTTATCCTGAGAATCCAAGGTCGATGTCAATTGTTACTTAATCGTTTGAGTGGTCATCTTCACTCTATGTTATAGTATTTCTTTCCTGTACACAGTGGTGTCTTACAAGGTGGCAATTCCCCATACACAGAGCAGAAGTAGCTACCTGGTGCTTTGAGGAGCCTGACACTGATATAATCCATATATCATGGCCTTCTCAGCCACAAGAGCTAAACCCAATTGAACTTTTATGGCATAGTCTGGAACATTGCCTGAGACAGCATTTTCCACTTCCATCACCTAAGTTGCATTCCTCCTGCAGAACTTAAAATGCTGGCACGCACATACACAGACACACACACACACATACACACAGACACACACATGTTCGCACACTCATTATTGGGTGGAAGTAGTTGCACTGCTTTACCTAGGAGTATTTGAACAGTGTACTTGAGCAAGACGCTGAACTTCATTATCTTCAGTCGAAATCTAGTTGAATAAATGAATCTCAAAGTGCATAACCCCTAATATGGCCTCCTGAGTAAATGCGTAATGTTGCATAATTGGGAATGCAAGCAGGGGGCTTTTCTTTTTACTTTTGGGTCAGTAAGTGGGATGGTGGAGGCAGGAAGCATCCGTGATGCAGAGGCGAGCGTGTTGTAAATTGGCAATACCATAATGTAGCAGAGCCACGCTCTCAGAAACAATCTAGCGGCATGGTTTCTCCCAAGTGGCTGAGATTTACTTGTTCCATTACCGGCCCCATTCCTTGTTAGTGTGCCGCTCGGATGCAGAGAAGGAGCCGGAGCCTTGGAAAAAGAAGGCATTCCTTGTGCCGTGTAAAAGGGGGGGGGAATTCCCAAAGCGAGTAAAAACAATCGAGTTCTCCCACGTGCAAAGCAGTCTCTGTAAGCACAAAGGAGTTTTTGAGACTCGCGACCACGAAACTAGAATATTCCATTAGCGTCTTTCTCTGTAAATGCTTCCATTGGTTGTTGTTACCATGGGCACCAGAGAGTTAGATGCCAATGCGGAGTAGGTTTTTATTGTGCCATCTGGTGCATGAGCTATCTTTCCAGTCTTCCACACCGTGTCTGTACCTTTCCACAACATGGGCACTTAACTCTGGAGAACGTAGTCCGACTGATCTCATGGAAACCCCAGCGTGACCAAAAGCGACCCAGTTTCCTAACCCCGTGTGCTTGTTATACAGTAGGGACCTCTTTCTTAGCTGTTCACTAAGACTGTATCTGGGGGCGGGGGGGGGGGGCAGGAAGGAGGGCATGAGAATTGGGAATTAGTGAACAGGAGTACGATGCAGTGCTCGAGGTTCCAGAGGGAAGGGCAAAATAGAGTTAATGGCAAGTCCCCAGCTTCCATTTCAAGGCAGGTTTTCTACATTTATTTTTTATCTTATTTACTTTTTTTTTTAGGAGAATGAATTACTTCATATGCAGTCTTAAAAGCCAGAAGAAAATCCAAATGCACACTAGTACCTCTTGGTGGTTTGGATTGAAGTCCAAGCTTGAAAATCAAAATATGCCAAGAGTGTAATCTCTAAAGATCGACAGACACAGTTGATACGGTCAAGAGTGCAATACCAATGGTCTGCATGTCGTGCAATGACTCGAGGAAACAAAATAAATAAATAAAAAGAGATGAGAATTTAGTCTTTCTTTTCCAGTTGCAAGGGCACTTCATTTCCCCTCCCTTCCCAAAAGCTGAAAGGACAAATTTGGGTTCTTCAGTGAGTAATGGTGCCACGTCCTCACATTTGCCAAGGCTGAAATACAGATCCGGTGTCACTGATGAACAACCTTGACAAAGAGGGGCCATGGATTCCTCGCTCAGCCCTGAAGCGTGAGGCCAGTACAGATGAACACGGCCATTTAGTACATCGCTCTGACGTAGGCCGTTCTGTAACATTGGGTTCCGTGTGAAATATCATTCGCTTCTTCCAGAATGGGCTCGTAGAGAGCTCTCTTTCAACTTCACATTTACATTGCGTTGCATTCATTGAGCGGATGCTTTCATCCGGAGCGACTCACATTTGTGTACGTGAACAATATCCGCTGCCCGTCTTTGGTGTCATCCGGTGTTAAAGGTTTGAATGGCAGGTGGTCCCCTCTGTCTGCATTTTAAAACTCTGTGACTGCCAGTGTGACGTGTAACAGACGCTATTAAACTGCTGCTTACCTGCTGGAATTGTGAGAGTCCCTCTGTCTACATTAGAAATCTTTGTTTGGCAGTCTGACTTAAAGCTAACGTCTGTCCTAATTTGGTTCCTACTCTAGTTGCCAGCACGTGCAGACCATATTACATGCCCTCGTTACCCAAAAACCACTGGGGATAGAATAGGGCCTCGATGACTTGGGGACAAATACCATTTAAATTTGTCATAACTACCTGTGAACGGGCCACCGCAGCTCTGGCGTCTTTATGGGTGTGCACTTTTTGATGGGAAGCAATTTCAAGACTAATGGGTAACAATAATGTTTATAGCTTGATAGTGACAAACACATTTGGTGTGACAGAAAATGTTAACCTCAAGGCTTCACCAGGGAAAACAACAGCGGGGAGGCTAATCTGAATTTCGATTTTGACATAAACTAGAATGAATCCTCCTTTTTTTATTCATTTTTTTTTTCTTTCATGAGTGAGACCGTCTTAATTTAACAATTACACATCAATGAAAAGTAAAGATGAGCAGAGGAACCAGAAAATATAGCACTATATATTATTTGGTATATGACATTATAATTAACTGCCTGTTGCAGTTCTCAGAAAAATAGGAATTGCCTAGTGAGCGATTTATCTAGAAGATATTTCAGGGGGTGTGGTGCCTGGGTTTCCAGATGGAGGGGCAAAATGAATGTCCAGTTTGCTGTTAGACGACCTTAACTTTTCAATGGCCGGTACTCATTCAGATGCCGTGCGCTGCTTATGTTCCAAGGATTTTTGTAAGATTTCGTTTCGAATAATGCTCAACAATCAGAAATAAGGCTAACCTTCTGAAGTATTGAACTGCATGTCAGCGGAAAACCATTTACAAAAAGTAGAAGGCAACAGCGTCTGCTTTCTGGTGAGCAGGTGCATTTTAGTTCTGAATTCACATTCAGACAATGTTTATTAAATATATATATATAGCCAGTTGGATATGTAATACATACTGAGTACAGGTCATCATTGTATGGTCACTACAAATATTGTTATTGTGTGCACGTAGCCTACACTCCGTTCTTGTGCAGTTTGACTATCACCTATTCACAGTGCAAACAATATATAATAAAATGAAGCTGAGGGTGGTATCTAGGCAACCATTAAATTCATGGTTTGTGTATGTATTACTTTAACTGAGTACTTAGCTTTATCTATCTATTTTTAGACAATATGAGACATTTAGACATGTTTGACATTAGAATTAAACTTTAGTTAAAGAATAAAAAATAATGCCTATTGTGCTGTAATGCTTTGTTTTGGAGGCAGGTATGTAGGGGATGGCAAGGTAATGAGGTAAATCAGACCAAAAAATTGAGAGCAGCTCAAAGCACGCATAGCAGTCGCAATTAAGACATCCAATAGCAGGAATGTTTGTTGTAAAAAAAATAAAATAAAAAGATATGCAGGCAGGCAGGCAAAAAAACTTGGTCCCATTAAACTAAAAGCTTTCATTCACTGTGCATCCTTGGGGCTTTAAACCACACATTTGCACCACATATTCTGAGAAATAACAACTATCATGGTCAATTACCAGCGCATTTGAGCAAGCGGGAACATTCACAGAGACGGATATAAAGAAAATAAAGTTAAGTTTTTTTCACTGCACTTTATGGATGGATGACTTCCAAGAGAAAATAAAGCCACGAACAAACCAACATGATTATGCTGTTCAGTTAAGTGGACATATATAATAATAATAATAATAATTATTATTATTATTATTATTATTCTCTCCTGGTCCTTGAAACCCACACATAGGCTTTCAGTGATGTTTTTCAGCTACATGTGTACAGGGACCTTCTCCGGGGTTAAAGGGGCTATGTGTAACGTTCAGAAAATCCTTCTCGTTACTGACACCGGTGGCCGAAAGTGAACTGCAGCCAGCAGCAATGGGAGCGGGCAACATTTGCAGTAATCCACTCTCTGTATGATACATCGGCATTATGGGTCTAGCGTGCTTTTCTTTATATCACAGTGGGTTGATACCATGGCGCAAGTATTTTTTTTTGCGGTGTATGGTTGAGACAAGGATAATCCTAAACTAATGTTAGTTATAAACAGATGATGGGAGTGGCGTGAGTAGACTGGAGTTATTGCGCATAAAATGTACAAAATACCAGGTTCTGTAAGAACAGATGTTTTTGGCATTATCCTGGAACATTAGCTGGTAAAGTAATTTGTAAATGGCAAGCTAGCCAACTAATGTTACCAGCCAGATCAGCCTCAGGAGTCAGGTTTGAATCGATGTAACTTAGCTAGCTAACTCAGACAATATTTTGCTAGTGATAACGTTAGCAAGCAGGCTAGCTAACGTTAGCCAGCTCGATGTCACTTAGCTAGCTTAGCAATAGTAAGTAACATCTCACACATTTCAAGCTAGCGTCGGCATCAGGAACATCACAATATATTTCACACATTACATTACCTGTCCAATAAGAACACTAGCTCAGGGTCGGTTTTGATCCCCAACAACAAACGTAACATTAGGTCTCTCCATGGCTGGAATGCCCGGCTGATGTTCACATTTAAATTTGGTGGTAAAAAAAACATTATACCGTGTGTGAATGCGGAACAGGAGACGACCACAGCAGTAATCTACAGAACCGAATGGTAAACACCATGTAAATGTTGCTATGGTGATTTATCAGGATATTGTTTTATTATTTCAGGCAGGCACTTGGTGGTACTGTAAAATCATTGATGAGAAAATGAGAGCACTCACCATTTCATTAATTTACCTTTCCATACCAAATAAGACAGGAGAGACAACAAAAGTCCATGTGGTTTCCAAAAAAAAACATATCCGGTTTGTCCCTCCGCTACGGCAAAACTGAGAAAATTGAGGCTTCGGCAGAATATTCCGTCTGCGGTTTGGTATGCGGTATTCAACGCTGGCAGAGGCGGAGCTTTAAATTCCACTGCTGTCTCATTGAAAAACATGGAACATCCGGTTTGCATACTGCATATTGCATACTGAATATTGCATACTGCTACCATGTGAACACAGCAGCCAGCCAGAGAGAAGGAAGGCACGCGGGAGCGCGCCTTGACGTCACATTCTTCATTTTCCCGGCAAATCAGACCCAAATTCTTTACATCAAAATCAGCCCATAGGCTCTTATACGCAACAGAGAAAGTGTCAATTTTTTAAAAGTTACATTACATACATTGGCAATTGAAAGCGATTCAGGCATGTAAAAATATTACGTATAGCCCCTTTAAGAGGCAAAGGGGTGGGGGAAAGGTAATGACCTCTGATCCCATCTTATTGAAATGTTATCATTAATCCCCCTGTTAATTGCACCTCACAGATTAAAACAAATTTGTACGCATTTTGAATGCTATAATATTATATGTCAGTTAAAATAAAGGTTATCACAGCTTTCATCGCCGTCTTCAAAGAATGCTTCCACCGGCTCAAAGGAACATGTGGAGAATAGAAGGTATGAGGGGTAATTAGAAGATTGCTTTGAGAATATGAATGTTCTTGGCATAAAAAAACTTCAATGGCAAAAAACAAAATCTTCTCCTTATGAACTCAATCTGCAAGGAAAATTAGTCTTATAACACTTAACTGTCTACACTCTCTTGCTTGTTTTTAAGATGAACATATTTGCCTCTATTTCTTTTGCTACCCTATCAATGTAGAATTTTTAGTAAGAGAGATACAGCCTGATCCACAAGGACGAGGATTTGAGAAAGCATAGCCTCGTTTGCTGTGAGGTGCTGCCAGACATGTCGTAGGAAGGCTTCTGTCAGAGGGGACCAAATCTTCGTGATTTGGTCTTGACGCACGTTTTCATTTGTGCTCCACCCAAGTAAAACGAGAGTGCCGCTGTGTGTGTCTGTACTTTTCTTCCTTTTCTTGTAAGGGGAGGCTAATTTTAGCTCCCTGTGCACAGCACGCTGACATGCATAATCTATGCCTCCTTTCACTTTGTTGTGCTAATTAAAGTCTAACAACAGCAAGAGAGGGCCTTCGTCAGGGCCCTCAGCTACTCTGGTTCATCTCCTTATTAGTTGACTCTGTGCCACAAAGTCCGTGTGTAGCTGAGGGAACTGAGTGTAGCTGAGTGTGCAAGTAACTGAAGGCTATTTGCTATTCACAGGTCTGCTTAGTCATAGAAACAATGCTAATCGTTGTCATGTCATCATAGGAACAATAACACTACTGATTCGCTATATATTGAGCAAAAGGGTATTTGTCGAATCATTATACTTGCTAACACATTATTAGAATAATTATATGCAATCGCAACCCTATTCATTCATTCAAGCGATAGGCTCATTTTCACCAGCAAGTTGTCAACTGTCAAATATGCTCATTCGTCATTCAGCTTGAGTCATTTTTTGTTGTTGAGCAAAGTCATTTTTTTAATCATTATCAACGCTGTATTGCGAGTTCTTTGTTCATCGCTCAGAACACACCCACCCGACTGGTCTTCACTCGTATACGACACAACTTTTATCATCCCTGTCTTTTATCGAGTCATGTCCAGGATTATTCCTGCTCTGCTGTTTTTACATTTAAAGGCACTTAGAAGATGCAGCAAGTTTTCCAGGAAATGACCTCTCCCGTCACTGCTTCTGTCCTGAAAACACAACTTTTTACTTTAATGGCTTTAATGTTCACTACTTGTCTCTCCCTTTGCCTTTTAACGAAGTTACATTTTCCCTGCTCTCTGAACGGTCATCTGTTCATGATCGAGATAATGTTATGAGCGGGAAATGGAAGAATGGTGTCTTTGCATGCTCTTTGAATTCAGGTTTGGGGGAAATGTTTTTTTTTTTACTTTTATGAGATAGTAATGGTGAAACTGTGTTTCCTTTTATGTTACAGACGGGAAGAAAAGAGAAAGGAGATCCGTTAAACACCGCCATCGACAAGATGACCAAGAAGACCAGGGACCTCCGCAGACAGGTACAGTACGGGCTAGCGGCCCAAATAACATTTCACACCTGTGGAAAACCTCTTTACATCCAGTGTTCTGGGTACATGAAAAACGCTTCATGAATTAATAAACCGTGTTATAATTTTCAGATTGCATGGTACCAAAAATAATCTCCATGGAGCCCCTTGTCATGAGTCTCCACCGACAATTCCACAGCCATTCTGTGTTTGAGGCCAAAATTGTTTGAGATGACTGTTGTCACAAACCACTTTCTTTTGCCGTATGCAAAGTAGGATGAGTAACATTTCTGTCATGATAATCTGCTCGTGGTCCTCTCCTGATTCTAATGATGGCTCAGATAACACCACTGCCTTGCTAGTGTTAAGTGATTTATTAAAGGGATTGCCAACTCAAATTGATTTCAATGGTTAATTGTTGTCATCCTGGGGTGGAATAAACATAACCCAAATATCAGTACTAAGTGATATGCCTACATTGAGATATGTCTTTTTTTTCCACCATTGCCTGATCAGACTCACTGAAGCGTTTCTGTGAATGCCACGCCCCACTTTGGAGGAATGATTCAGACTCGCTCCCATAGAAAACAACGGTGCAGGAAGAAGACAACAAACGTGGAAAAACCCTATAAAATTCCCAAAAGCTGTTGCATTGTGAACTGCACAGCCAATGCAATTTTAAAAAAAAACACTTGCATTTTGCATGTTTGCCATTTCCAATCAGAAATCCCAAAAGATGAGCCCTGTGGCTACATGAGAGCAGGTGGAAGGAAACTAACGTTGTACGGTGTTCTGCCTCTACACATATGTCTGTGGAAAGCACTTTTTAACAAGTAAATAAATGTCACATAATATGGATAGTTAGAACTACAGGCTTCAACAATAACTGTCGCCCGAAACTTGAGCTCACTGTTCCGATTGGGTCAGTGCGCTTAATATGCCCTCATTAGGCTAAATGTAGTTTATGATAGGCTATAGCTAACTAAGAAACATCCAGAGGCCAACGGTACATTTTGCATGTGTACTGATGATAACTGGCATGCAGCACAATACCAGCTATTCCTCTCAGGAACGCAGAAATACAGTTTTGCTGTTTAAGGTAAGCTACCGATTAGCTTAATGCTAACAACTAAAGAAAACCCCATTGACGCGCGAACGAAATGTAGCAAATACATACTGTGTAGCTTTCACGCCCACCCAGGCCTGAGAACTGCATAGTCATCACAAAGTGACACTATTCATTCTTCATTTTATTTCAGTTGTAGACATTTTTAATGGCTGAAATCTTGGTGGATGGTTATTTTAATAACGAGGAGTAATGTCAAATAAAGAAAACCACAACTCTTGGTAGCATTATGAGGTACACACATTGTGTTTGAGGAAATTCAAATTGATTCAATTTACAAACAAAAAGACAAGAGAAGATGTTATTGTTAGCATTAAATAAATGCAGAAAGACAGCTATACCTGCTCCCTAAATCACTTTATTTTTACTTCACCTTTTTTAATCATTGGAATTCCAAAGGGCAACCAATATAAATGAGGCATATACATAAAACAATATAAATAATGTTTGTGTATGTTATTTTGTGTGGGTACTGCTCACATATCACTGACCTGCAAGCCTTCAGTTTTCCAGTATTTTCTAAAATCAAAACAAAGGCAATCTGACGTACATTAGTGAACCCTGCTCCCCACCTCTTTCCACCCCCCGATCTATGACATTGTTTCATATTTAAGGCTGTTTAATATACATGAGGCAGGAAATGGGCCAACAAAGAAGGCAGTTGGGGAGAATAAATCTGAAGGGGAAATGTTATTACCAATTTAGAATAATGAAAGTGGGACGCTAACACAGATTGATTCCCCAACGGTTTGGCCACGATATCCATCACCGTCCCACCAAAGTCGCTGCCGGGCACCACACCCCTTTCACCGGGGACCTCTGTGGTTCCTCCGTCAGGAAAGTGAGGATCCCAGTCAGCAGTGGGGCAGCGTCTACCATGGGTTTCTGGGGCAGAAATCGGAAGAGGCTAATCTCCTCAGTGACTGCCCCACTAGTCAATTAGGTGCCTGACCACCTGTTAATCTGCACATCAGTCTTCCTCTGACTCATGTCTGTGCGGGTCCGACTCGTTAAATGTGGTGGGATAAGAAGTGGTGCTTGGCGTTGCATGTTTAGGAGAGCGAAAAATGTAATTAACAAAATTTTATTATATTTTATTAAAATTATATTTTCAGGGATATCGAGGCCATTTTTAAATTGCTTTACCGATGTTCTGCAATCTATGTGATATAGCTGTCTTTGCATTTGCATTTTATGGGACATTACATTTGGGGAATGAGTCCTTGAAAGGACTTTAAATGTTATGCAGTCTCACGACTGCCTACTTTGACACATGAAGCAGGCTGCACGTATGCACAAATGTATGCACGTATGTGCCCACATTTCATTTATGTTCTGTTCCTCCAAAGGAAGAGAGAGAAAAAAGAATGTTAAAATATTAAACCAGACACATTCCCCATTAAGGCTATGGCCTCCGGGTCAACCTGGAATCTGTACTGAGAAAAGTAAACTAGGTTAAGTACTTACACAGCATGTGCGCACATATGGTGCGTGGTTAATGCCTGGCCGCACTGACATATACCATACTCTCTTATGTGTATATTTGAGTCTCAATTTGTCCACAGAGAGGAGACCTACATTTGCATAATATTAAAATTTAACACAGTATACCCTCCAAATGAAGACGGGTTCTTTGTTTTTGGCAAACGTCTGCCATTAATAGCCTCGGGAACGGTTTATTACGGGCGTAGATCAATCTGATAGTTCTGATGTTCACCGCTAACTCAGTTGCCTGACGATCTGTGTCCAATATGGGTGCCGTACAGCACTGGGAATGAAGACGAAGCTCCAGCGCACGGTCTGAGGGTGCAGACCCTTATAAATAGAGAAGAATACATAGATAAATATGTAAACTAATAAACATAATATGAACCAATGGTTCATATTCCGCCTCTGTGTCCTTCCTTCCAAATTCTTGCCCCCTCTCTTGCCCATATCTTTGGCTCCTTTGCGGCCTTGTTACTGGTCCAATGTTCGGAAAGCAGTAAACTTTCTTGACATGTGTATTATAATTAGACATTAAAAAACCTGTTTACAGATTTGCAAGGCCCGGCATTTTTAATCCTCTTAAGACATGTATTTCATTATCTATGGCGGTATTAAACTCGGCCAGGGGTTTACTGTGCAGCTTCTCTAGTTTTACGGTACGGTAAAGTGGTTTAAAGGAAATGAAAAGTGTTTAATAGTCCTGATTTACTCATATGAGTCTGCTGCGTTTTCATTTCCCTGGTAATTCTAACCATCACATCTAATGTATTCAGGACACTGTTTGCAGGTGTTTGTATTGTCGCCTGACAAAAACTACCACCGTGAATTAATTATCTGGATAGAAAACAGAACAGTGCCAAAATCAGCTTTAAAACCGTGCAGAATGCCCATCTACAATAGCAGGCCTGTCCAATCAGTGCCCTTACATGTATTATAGCATGCGATATATAATGATAAATATATTTACAATATTGTAAAAACACACATATATATTGACACGTCTGATTTGAATTATGTTTTCAGTGTTGAAATATCTTTTCTGATATTGACATATTTAAATGTTTTAATATTGCAGTTGTGTGAGGGACATGGCATCCTCCATCAGATTGTGAGTGTTAGGATTAGCACATGAAATGAAGCAAGCTAACCGCTTCTCCACTTTTTAGCCTGAATGTGAAGCCAGTCCAGCCACGTTCCAACCTGGGAGATAGCTGATGCAGGCATCAGACCAACCAGAGGTGTTGTTATTGAGTGATGAAGAAGGCATGGCTTGTGAACTGAGGCTGTTACTGGCTAAATATCCATTGTGCTGTAGGGCTGGCAGCCACAGTCCACACTGAAATGGCCTGGTGTTGATCGAGGCAGCACTATTCAAGGGTGTTGAATACACAACTGAGAAACCGAAAATCAACTGTTTGATATATTACTGTACTATTTCACTCTTCTAGGCGGTACTAGTAATAATTGTACATTATATCTTATTTGCTTATGTATTGTGTAAGTCTTGTTGGCAATAATGTGATCAGACACTCTGATGACCATACCAACATATACAAAATAGTCATATGAAAATATAGTCTATTTTATTCACTTATGATTCCAGCCTCTTATGAAAATGATGCTGTTTAGTTACACACATACCAATGTGTTCAGTGAATTAATTTTATAGCCATTTATAACCTATTTGTATAACCATTGTGTAATATAACAAGCTAGAGAATAGATAACTTTTATTATTATTATTATTATTATTATTATTATTATTATTATTATTATTCACCCATTCTTGAGAATTGGAACATATCATGTCCTACAAAAAAGTTTTACAATTATTACTTAAAACAACAAATACATTTCCAGCTGAAAGTTTACATGTATGAGTTTTATGTATGAACTTTTTTTTTTATTGGACTAATGTATTTATTTCGCTTCTATACCTGCCAAGGGCCAGAAAACACTCTTGTCCCAGACAAGAATTCACAATTTCAAGCAGTTCAAAAAATGTGTTAAAACCTAAAACTAATAATTCCTACTAACAACATAGGTGTTGAAATGTACTCTTATAATCCTTTTTGTTTTAACATATCATTTATTTGAAAATGTTGGCCCTTGAAAGTGTGTGTGATTTTTGTCAACACCATCAGATGTATTTATTCAGACATAAAAAGGGTTACTCCAAAGTTTCACAGGAGGGAGCAAGGTTACTTGTCTTATACTTGTCCTAGTTTTCAATTTTTTATTTATTTAAGAAATAATATTGCAGCAGTATCAGCAGTGTCTCAAACATAACAGGTCAACTCTATCTCTCTTCTAAATTGAAACAAAATGAGAATTATGGTTTAGGAATGTGTATTTTTGCTTGAATTAAGATACCTCTTAGCAACTGAGAAGAAATTAGAAATTAAATGCTACTCACTACGGTTATCCTGTGAAATCGCAACTCTATTATTGTATCTGATTGAGGTGATGTATCATATATGCTGATGGAGGTCAATTCTCTTTAGTAATTGAATCATGTTATTGAAATTAGGAATATATTTTCAAATAAGTTATCTAAATACTATTAAAACATTAATAAATTTTTTTTTTTTTTTCTTCTAGCTGAAACATCTGCTTTATTTAGCTAAACTAGCTTTTTGTAATGAAAGTCCTGTGTAAATGTTAAAAATAGCAAAAAAGTGCTATTTAAGAAAAACATGAAATCACTGGGAGATGGTTAATATAGCCAATATTTTGATCTATCAAGATATATTTTCCCAGCACAAAAAAACAAACAAGGTTTTGTCCCATTTCTCAAAAATGGGTGTAATAAATAAAAGTAATACTTTTTTTTTTTAAAACGTTTTTGGTACAACTAAGTTTTGCCAATACATCATTTCAAACTCTCATGTGAAAATGAATGTGTTTGTATGGAATTCCTTATGCTGCAACAGCAGTGTGGGGGGAGCAGAAACCTGGCTCAGCCTATCTTGCGTCAAATTTATCACTCTACAGTGATACTGATGGAGACGGTCGCCATCTCATCCAACAAAGTATTGCTTCAGCAGCAGTCTCTGCAGACATTCCACCCCTTATGTTGGGGAAAACATGTCTAGTCCATCTGTGAATTGAACGTGAGCCATGTGTTAGCATTACATTACATTACAGTCATGTAGCAGACGCTTTTATCCAAAGCGACATACAGTAAGTGCATACAGAAACGTCATCAAAGTAACTACAGAACAGATACGACAAAGCACATCCTTCCCATAGCGTAGCAGCTATCCCTAGTAATGAACATTGAATGCAGTTCACAGTAAACTGGATAAATCAGCGATACTATAATTCTATTCTAAATACTATTATAAACTTCAACACACCGTTAAACAAGAAACAAGTACTGTGAGAGGTCCTAGATAAGTGCATCAGTCCAGGTGGAGTCTGAAGAGGTGTGTCTTCAGGCCACGACGGAACGCAGGCAGGGTTGGCGTAGAACGTAGAGGAACGTAGAAAGTTCGTTCCACCACTGGGGAGCTAGGGTGGAAAAGCTCCGCAGTCGGGACGAGCGAGCGCCATTGACACGGAGGGGGGGGGGAAGTGCGACCCCTTTTTTCATTTTGCATCGATCAATGTTTCTTTACTGGCTGAATAAGGCAAGTTAAGTAATATAATTACTTGTGAATTTAGTAAATGGAAGGCAACTGTAGAAAAGGAAAGCGTTCAATGCATCGTGGGCCTCGCTGTCCTTGTAAGCCAGCTTATATGCAGTATACAGGCATGCTTAAGATCAGTCTCTTGGAAAAGATTGCTGAAATGAACAGATCACATTCACTGCTGCAGTATATATTGAATGGAATGAATTAATGAGGCCGTGCGCCACCCAGTCTCCCGGTGAACGACTGCCAGACCACACCATTTTCTACTGGCATTTCTTTCACCGAATCCTGATTCTTTTAGACCAATGTCAGATTGAACCTGGTGAATAGACTATCACCCACAGAAGGGGGGCACAGATAAATACCTTGTCCCTTTTCTCAAATTGCACTTGCTCTACTTTGGCCTGACGGGCAGGTTAACTTGCCAATTTGTCCAGTTATTTTAATTTAGCGTACTGTTGATTAGGAAGAAGCGGTGGGAGATATGGTGTGTCCGGCAGCATTTCTACTCGTCTTTTCCCGTCGTCTTTCACACGTAGTTTGATATGATCCTTTTCTGAGCGCTGAACAGCTTGGCCAAGCGTCACAAGGTGTGTCCAGGTGGCATTATTCGGCCAGGCGCGTCCACAGGAGCTTGTTTTAACAAGCGATGCGCTCGTTCCGTCGGATGCAATTGTTAGGTCCCCATCAGAGGAGGGAAAGGTCCCCTTTAAACTGTCGCCAGCCGTGAAAGTACCCTTAAGGACACGGGGAGAGAAGATAGTTAAAAACGGTGTTCCAGCTGTTACTGAGGTTGATGGATTATTATAATTGGTGAGAAGAGGCTGATGGCGCTGAGCTAATGTCCTTAAACGTCTTGCCTTGTGAAATGAGCATTCCCTTGGCACATCATTTAGGCTATTGGAAAATTCCCCTCTGCCACCCTCTCTGTCGCCCCTCCCCCATCCCATTTAATATATGGCTCTGTCAAGTCATCTCTTTAGGTTTTAATATATATAAAATATAGCCCTTCGATAAAAGATACTAAGGGGCATTTCTTGGAAAATATGAAAACATGCATTCTAAGTAATTAATTCATAAACAAACAGATAAATAAATAAAAACAATTAGGCATGTCAGTGTGCAGAAAAGGGACCTTAATCAGTACACTTGTCAATATGAATGTTTGTTGAAAAGTGCACTTTTCACTGTATGCCAATGGAATAAATATGTATGTGACATTCAATTGCAATATCAAAGTTTGGAATAATGCTAGGCGTATGCTCTGATAAACATGAGAACACTGGCCAAATGTTGAACATCTAATGAATGAATTGGCACATAGTGTTTGGCCAGCATCAGCAGAATGAACAACAGTGCTTTGGCCAGCCTGGAAATACCTCTCTCCGAACTCCCCATGAACCCTACAATTATGTATTGTAAGTGTATGAAAGCCCGTGGTGCTTTGGCATGCTTTATTTGGATTAACGTTGTTATTGATGATTGCGGGTGAACTTTTGCAACTGTCTACCCTCCATCGCCAGGGTTTCCAGACTGGGATGTACCCAAAACTTAGAGGTTATTTTTAAAATCGAAACAAAAAGAAGAATGCATTGGATTCAGAGATTTTTTAAAGCACTCATTTGAAAAGTTCATGGGAAATTGTTTTAAGGGTCAGTTGAAGATGCGGGTTTTGTGGATTTATTATATACATTTTTTTTTTTGTTGGCATCTAGCAACCTTGTCAGTCACATTAGCTTTTCAGTATTTTTAACCGTCAAATACATAGTCTTGGGTTGCATTTAAAAGCAATAGTATGAACAGTCATGTGAACGGTCAAACACATGCGCGGTCATTTAAATGCACTGAGGAGACGAAGTGTCCGTTCATCTGGGGGTTTAAGTGCATTTCCTCTTCTCTCCTCGCATCCTTTCTGATGTCAAATGATGGCAGTTATGTATTTTTTTTTGGTTCGTTTGTTTTGTAATTGCATTTCCTTTCATATAATTGCGCGGCTGACGAGGTCAGAACAATGGATCACGTTAAAAGGAAAGTGGCAAGTGGAATCTTAGCACCAGTTCTCTTACAAATCTGTAGGAGCAGGTGCCTAATCTAAAAAGACACAGTTTCCCATTAAGAGGCAAAATTGCGAAACGGATGCTAATCTCATTTTTGAAGGAATTTCTATCTGCAGCCGTTAAAAAGATATTTATCTTCAAGGCTTTGTTAAGTATATGCGCAGTCTTCCATTATGTCATACAGTTCTTTTGTCTCCGCCGTAATTTGAGTGTATTACATCTATGCAGCGTCAATTCACCAGACCAAACTCCCATCTGGATGGAAAAAAGAAACGGGAGGTTGTCTTGGAAACGTAAAACTTTACAAGGCTGTCAAAGTGCAGTGCAAAACATTCTGTAAAACCTCTTACCATTCCTGCCATGTAATTTTTAGTCTTTGAAAAGGTGTGCTTAATTTTACACATTTGCTGTGAAATTTCATAGTAGAAAAAAAAAGAAACTTCAGAGATAAGTGTTTTTACAGAATCCATATACAGTAGCAGATTGTCACTAATTCATTGTGGAGTGATTCTTGTTCCCCGCTGTTCAGGGAGCACTTGGACAGATGTCAGAGGCCTTTTGAAGGATTTGCAGTGTATATCAAGTGATGGATTATGGTCTGACTGTATTTCCCAAAAAAATGTATTGGAGGAAATGGCTTGCAGCTGATCAGATACCATGCAAATTAATTTCAAGTACCAGCAGCAACACGACGTGCGGAGCCAGTGTTTTGGGCTGGAGAAGGGAGGCCGCTTGGCTGCCGGTCCCAATCAAATATGAATAACAGTGAAGAGAAAAACAGAGAGTGAACTACAAGAAAGAGGAGGGAGAGGGAGGGAGGGAGGGAGAGCGATTGAGAGTGAAATCAGTGGGCACAGAACAAGCATTATAATGCTGATAACTCTCATGTATCATGTCAGAAGGGAAGACAGTACTGCCTGTCTTCAGTATCATCGCTCCTTTTCGCTCACTTCTCTCATTTTAACAGTCCTTATTTTCTTTTCATTTTCAGATAACTCAATAGTGTCAGATATGACAGCATTAGAACGATTCTTTAAGCGAGCAGGGAGAAAACGGCTGACAGATTGAGCATCCTCCTACGTTTTCGTGACACGCAGTGTTATTAAACACAGTGTAATAAAGGATATTGAAAAAGACAGATGTGCTTCCTTTGAATGTTTTGACTGAATTGGCCCTAAGCGGAAGTGATAGACCATTACCTTCTGATTCTCCTCTGTTTAGAGAATTTCATGCTCAACTACTCAAGAACCTAATTGAACACAATACATTGAAATAAATGTCTAATATCTCTCTCTCTCTCTCTCTCTTTCTATTTCTCTTTATTTCTTTCTCTCTTTCTCTCGAAATCTATCTCTCTCTTTCAAATTCAAATTCAATTATGCTTTATTTGCATGACAAGTAAACTTGTGTTGCACAAGCATTGATACATAAATGATAATAATATCTCTCTCTCTCTCTCTCTCTCTTTCTCTCTCTCTCATGCACTCTTGCTTTTTTTTTCTCTTTCTGAAACACAGCAATGGTTTAAAGTTAGCTGCTTTTACTTAGCAAGCAAGTCATGTCTGCAGTAGTGGCCCAGGTCTCTGCTCAAACTCTGTGATGGATTAACCACCCCCCCTATAACCATAATTCTTCATTAGTGTCTCAACTACTGGCTGGCAGTTTAGCTTTTAATTGCCCGAGGTGTGCGTGTGCCTGACTGACTGGTAATTATTATTGGTTTGCAGACTCTGCCCTTGTCAATCACTGGCCTGCAGGTCCCATGTTTCTCCTGATGTCTTTTCCCTTCTTCATTTTCCCCTCTGAATAAAAATGTTCTATTTTTTTGTACATGATGGCAATTACTGTTAACAGACATTTGACCCTCTGTTGACCGAAACAGATTATGTGGCTATGGTAGCAAACGAGGGGCTGAAATGGTAGAAATGGTAAAGTGTTTTTTTTTGTGCAAATATATATCCATTAAAATGTGTTTTTGACCTGGTTGTACTTGTTAAATAGTGCTGTTATGTTTGCTTCTATGAGGTGCATTAGTGTACAGTACCTTATCTTAGCCTATTATGTGACTCATCAGAGGATTCACAAAATAATAATAAAAATTAAATGTAATCTCTCCCTGCTTACCACTTGTCTCTTCTTGCCTTTTACTGATTCCGCGTATTGCAGTTCAGGCCTGAATGAACCAGCATGCCTGCCAAGAAAATATATAAATAAACGTGACCAAAGGTTGTCCCTTGCCAGTTTGGAAGAAACGGTTCTCAGAAACAAAAACCATAAGCCACAAAAGGACACCCTTGTTAAGAAAAAATATGGAACAACAACTCACCATTAGCCCATTTATAAAACCATTGTTTTTTTTTGTCTTTTCCATCGGCGGCTAACTGAGTGTCTGTTTTCCATTTTGCAGTTGCGAAAAGCAGTGATGGACCACATCTCGGACTCCTTTCTGGAAACAAATGTTCCTCTGTTGGTTCTCATCGAGGCGGCCAAGAGTGGGAACGAGAAGGAGGTGAAGGAGTACGCGCAGGTCTTCCGCGAGCACGCCAACAAGCTGGTGGAGGTGGGTTACCGCTGTTTCCAGGGCAACATGCTTCTGTTGATATAGACACCTCATACAAAATAGGTCAAAAACAATATGCACAAACATTGGCCATAAACCATTGCAGTCTCCTTTGTGTTCATAACCTAGAAGGCACTAGGTGGCTTTTTACTGTTTCTTATTACGGCGGGAAAGGTTATTAAATGATTTGTGGTGCCGGTATGGAGCAGAAGTGAGCACCATTAGATAACTTTTCTTCTCAAATACAACGAGGCTACACACCAGTCCAAGCAGTAGCACTGTATTTGCTGATGGTTTGGGCTTTGGGATTTTGGGTTACGTTCTCTGCGAGGTTCTAATTTATTTTTGCCTGAAAGAGATGGCGCATAATTGTATTTATATTTTAATTGTTTGGTCATTTGTGAAATCATATCAAAACATCAGTATTGATAGCTTCATATGTACTGTTGGACATATAGTTCTTCGACCATAGCATCCGAGAGAGGGAAAACATGCATCGATATGGTTAACTTATTCATAAAGTGGCTTTCTATTTTACCTGTCCGGCTCGTGCCTGTTTGTCTCTCTCTTCTCATACCCATACATCAAAGGGAATTCTGTGGCCAATTAAGACATGCTAAGGTCCTCACACATAAAATAAATGGGTGTGGAATTCTGGATATCACCTGAAGCAACAGGACACTCATTAAATAGACAAGAGGGGGTGCATCATGGCTACACAAAACCATTTGGAGTTATAGTTGAATAGCCTGAGCCTATAATACATTTTTATCTGTTTCATTTCAATGTAAGAGCTGTTGATGTTTCCTGTTTTGAAAATGGAGATTTCCCTGTATGTTAACATTGGTCATTTTAACACGTCTTCATGTTAGTTTTCACTGAAATCATTGCCGAAAGGGAATCACTGAATCCGTGCCACACAAACAAAATTTTACACGTTTTCTTATTTTTTATTTTTTTGCTTTGGCCTTTATTTGTTTCATTAACCCATTTCCACAGTGTCAATACGCCGTAGGGCTGATCACCTTGCAGGCATACCAGAGGGCTTTTAATAGTTTTAGAGATTAATTATCACCTTGTGATGGGGGTGAAGAAGCCACTAATTACCAAAGAGATTATTTTATAGGCTCGGAGAGGATTGCGCAGCAAAAAAAATAACACAGTCCAGCCTGCATCGTTACAGACGAAGATATTTACGAGGTGGTTCGTGCGACCTTAATTAGCCGTGATTGGTAGGGAGTTTCGAGTTCCCCGCTCCGTCCGGTTCTACATCTCCCACCTATCGCCTCTCGGAGGCAGGACACGTTTGTTGGCAATCGAAAGCCTTTCTCATTTTCCAGCTCATCTGAAGTGCCCAGATGGGTATACGAATGGCCGGTGCAACTTTGTGCCCGTCATAATTATGATACAGTATATTGCACAAAACCTCGGGCAGAGACATCGGAGACACTGAAGGAATTAAAGTCATTTCGGAAGCCTCGACAGACACAGACCCGGGCACACAGTGAGGTTCTTTCTCTTACGTTTTATGTGACCTCTCATCAAATCTCTAAACTTTCCCGCTCCCCGACCTCAGTGTTCCAAGAGCGTAACGCTTTTTGGAGATGATGATTTTGGCATCCTTAGGCCCCCTCTTCAGACTCATTTGCCACCTGTTTAATCTTCATATGCTTATCATTTCAATGATGCTTGTCCATTCGAGTCCACTTTTTTTTATTGATTTTGTTCTCCCCGACTGTAAAATGTATCATTTTCATATTAACCCAGAACAATGAACAAGCGTTATATATTGCATTAGCCCTCAGTGTTCGCATGCACACGTCAATGGTGGTCCGTATGCTAGAGCTTAATATCCTTAAACCTCCTTCTCTAAGATAGCACTTTCAATATTTTTAATTTGTTACTCCTTTGACGTGGAGTATATAAGTAGTATGTTTATAAAAGAGAGAAACATTTTAACACTCCCATTCTCTCATTGTTTCTGTGGTAGAAACACAAGTCCTTGAGAATTATGAGCAGCGTTAGCAGGGTTTCTTGGTTCTGATTAGCATATCGGTGAGAGCTGTGGTTAAATGCCAGCCGGAGACATGGTGTTACCTTTACATTCTGTCATGCCAATTTGGGGGGGGGGGGGGGTGTGGGGAGGGGGGGTTCACCCGCGCCAGCCCCCGACTGACGCACTCGCTCTTCTTGATAATGTCAAGTGCCGGGGCTGCAATCTGGTAGTCATGCTCAAGTAGGCATTCGATACAGAAGGTGTCACAGGAAGTCGCCCCGGGGCGCTTTTCCATTCGGTCCTGCCGTGTCGCCAGACAGCAGGGGCCTCCGCCGCCGTGGCCGCAGCCTTCATCCCAGCTGCCAGTATCGCCCTGAGGAGTGTGGGTGGGCTTGAATTAAAGCGAGCCTGATCGTTCTTATCAAGCTTTCAGAAACCAGTTAGTGGACCCTTGGTACATTGTGTGAGGAAGTGTCTGTCTACTCCGCATTTAAATTTTTTCTTCCCCAACGTTCTGTGTAATCACATGCTAGTTCGAGGACAGTTTCGTTTTGATCTTCTCAAATTCCAACATTCACTTTTATTTGTAGCTTCTGATATACAGTATACTTAATCTGAAGTGATCCATAATAATGCTTCAACCAGTCTGTATTGGCCTCAGCCTGAGAGTATTTAATTCTATCATCACATCACTCAAAGGGCAGGATGCATCAGTAGGTAATAACAATATTTCTTTATTTATGGTTTAAAGGTGCCAACATCTCTCTAATGTATTCTGGGTCGACACCTCACTAATACTGCTGGAATTATCCAGCTACTAATTAAGACTAATTAGGGAGAACCATCCCCCTAATGTTATTTAAAAATAAATATTGTCAGACGTCTTGTGGAAATGGACGTGTAAGCAATGTAGCCGTGAACGGCGGGCCCCGGATGAGCTCATGATGCCAGCTAGCGGGTGCCGGCCCACCGATAGACTGCTGTCGGACATGTCTATTTGAAATGACCCAGACCTTTGGCTCACTTAATCCACTGGAATTATTGGTATCTGGGGAAATCTGGCTGGCCTGTGGCTTTAGAGGGGATGATACTAACCAATACATCAGGGCCCACTGGGGATCTCACACTGTGGATCTATTTTTAGATTTCCTGTAGACGAATAGGCTGAATAATTAGTCCTGAGAATTCCCATTTCTCTGTTTTACCCGTGAAGTAGAGCCGAAGGGCGGCATCATTTTCTACAGGCTATGAGGTCGCTGCATTGTCTAAGTCATGACCTAGTGGAGAGCTATCAGACACTGACATGCAATGTGTCAAAAATCCCCTGGTTAGAGCAATCATGGCAGCCAGGCATATATGAGCACATGCTTTATGGTGATTAAAATGTGGTATATTATTGGTGGATCAATAACATTACATATCTATGTAATACTTTGTGGATAAGGTAAAGCAAAGTCCAGCAGTTTTATTTCAGTATTGTAGCCATTTTATCAATTAGTGATAGAGTTATACTGTATGTCAACTTGCTACTCTTTGAATAGACAGATATGCATTTATAATAATTTCCACCTCCAGCTTTTATTTTATATTTTTATAATCAACCTTGTTTAATATTTTATGTATTATTGCTGCTATAGTAATGCCTTTGTTTCACATTACTTATGTTAGTGTTTTGGAGTTTAATTATATGTGTATGTACCATTTATATACAGTACCTTATACAGAGACCTTATACAGATGTACCTGCTGTTTATATATTTAAAATATATTCAGCCGGATCAAACCAGACACATTGTGCTGCTTTTTAGTTTAGGACTGTTTAATTTGGCAGGAATTATGGTCTAGGAGTCACGGTAATGTGGGAAAGCATTCGCTGGAAGGAGTCCCCGTTTTTCTCCGTTGTTTGACACTGGTCTGTGTTTGCGTTTTGGCTGAGTGCGCTCATGGTTGTGCACATATTTTATTTTTCTGATAATTAGGAGATTCGAGAGATCAGAATCAGAATCAGAATCCCTTTATTCGCCAAGTATTTACATACAAGGAAATACAAAAAGTTAATTTGTAAATATAAAACATAAAACAAATAAAAAACAAATAAAATAATATAAAATAAAAAAATAAAAAAAAAAAAAATTAAAAAAAAAAAAAACCCAAAAAGCAAAGCAAAAAAAAAAAAAAATGCATATATAATATATAAAATAGAAAAAAAAATAAAAAAAAAAAATAAAAATAAAAAAAAAAAAAAAAAAAAATAAAAAAAAAAAAAGTAAAAAGGTAAGGTGTAAAGTGTAAGTGTAAGTGGTCTGTGAGGCGTGTCTGTGTGTGTGTGTTAAGGGGGGGGGGTTGTTTGTTGATAAACAAGGGAAAGAAAGAAAGAAAAGAAGTTTTTTTTTATGAGAGAGTTTTTTGTCCAGATGGGAGGCCCCTCCTGGAGGGGAAGTGTGTGCAAACAGGAAGTGGCCAGGGGGGGGAGAGAGGGGGGGGCCTGCCTGCAGCCCTCCGGGTCACTGGAGCCTGGAGGTCCTGGAGAGGTGCAGAGATGCAGCAGTGCAGCCATCAACCAGAGCAATGCGCGCAGCCAGTCCCTGGGCTTGTGCCAGCAGCGCAGCATGGCGATGGCAGCAGTGTGATGATGAGGTGAGGATGGATGAGCAGATGTGAGATGGATGAGCAGATGTGAGAGGTTGTTCTTCTCTTTGGCAGGTTGAAGAACTTCAGCAGCTGGCTGCTTTCTGTGGGCTTCCAGTGTGCAGGCTGATGTTGCAGCTCAGCTTGCTTGAAGGAGATGAGATGGCCAGGAAAGGGAAGGACTCAGGAGACTCACTCCACAAGGACTCTGGAGAGTCTCAGGGGGGATGGGGGGGGGGGGGTGGGGGTATTCTCCTTTCCCCCACCATCTCTCCTGTGTTGTCTTTAGCTTCCTCCCACTTGTTCTGACAGTCCCCCAGATGGTCGATCTCCGATCTCCCTCGACTCCCCCTCCTCCCCCCTCCCATCCCCAGATGAGTGGTGTGGTGTGGTCCGCGACGTCACAGGGTTTGACAGACTGGTGACTGGGGTGCAGGTGGTTGTGTACAGGGGGGGGAGAACAGGCAAGGGGGGAATAACGCAGGGGTGGGGGGGGGCGGTGCTGATGGTCAGGGGGTCCCAAATGTTCCCCAGCCCCCTCTCCACCTCCTCCTGTCTGTCAAGTCAGCAGTGCCTGTGCAGGCAGTCCACCTGCAGGTGACCTGCATGTGTGCCATGTAGGAGTATGGATAATTGTGTGGAAGGATGTGCTGGTTGACAAGGATGAGTCTGGCATCCTGGCAGAGAAGGCTGGAGGAGTCCAGCAGAGTCAGGGTGTGGAGGTGGAAGGGGAGGGCATCGTCTGTTGTCTCTGTTGCTCTGTCTCAGGGGGTCCAGGGGGGGGGGGGGGGGGGGATTGGGGAGGGGGTTGAGTGGTGGGCTCAAAGGAACATCAAGGACTTCAAAGGACTTCAAGGTCCTGGTCGTCTCAAGTCCCTGTAGTCAAGCTTTTTTAGGTTTGGCTTTTTAGGGGGAGGGATGAGGGATGGAGGACTTGAACAGTCACAGTACAGGCAAAAAAGGTGAGAGGTGTTAAAAAAAAATGTCTGTGAAGCAGGCCCAGCATCAGCACAGTGCTTCAGGGGGGAGGGGGGGGAGAGAGGGAGACGCCCTGCTGCTTTGGGGGGGAATTCTCTTGATTCTCCTCTTTCCATCTCTCTCTCCTCTACAGAGAGGTGAGGTGGGTGGGGGGTGGGGGGTGGTGTGCTGGTGGTGGGTGGTGGGTGGGGGGGGGTGGTGTCAGGACTGTCCCATTGTCTTTCAAAGCGACAAGTAGAACATCATCAGGTCGTTGCAGGGGCGTGAGTTATCATGGAGGGGGGGGTTTTTTTTTTGTTTGTTGTCTGTCTTCTGAACCCCCCCCAGACAGAAGCAGAGTCATTGGCTGAGAACTGGTCTTGGAGTTTCTCTGAGTACAGTCGTTTAGCTGCTCGCACCTCCTTGCCAAACCTGTACTTTGCCTCTTTAAAAATGACTTTGTCCCCACGCCTTCTCACATGCTCTCGACCCAGCTACAGTACAGGAGCATATTAATCATCTCATGAAAGAAAAACAGTAATATTTCGCCGGAGGCAGGCCATTTCCTGAGCCAGCAACATTCGCACATTGGCATGTCACCTCTATTGTATGTACGGCAAGAGAGATGCCAGCGTCTGAGCTGATATCCAACGTGACAGCGGACGTGACCATCTCAGAGGGGTGGGGGTGATATCGCTGATGGGATTGTGGCCCATGAGGAAGCGGATCAGTGTCAGCTGATCACATGACCTTGGAATTTCAGCCAAGCATATGAGGAAAGGGTCTATCTCGAAGCACATTGTAGCGAGGGCCGATTTATACCCATTTTTATGAGGTGAAATACATTGACTAATAAGTAGATGAACTGTAATTTCACAGTATATGTTTATATATTCCATGTTGATGTTTCTGTAGCGTATCCATATTGAGTAGCATTTCGTAGCATACCCAATAGGGATTTATTTTTCTATTTCATTGGCAAGATTAGATCAGATTGTTTCTAAAAACCGATTTCTTCTTTTATTAATTAATATATGGAATGTGTCTAGTAAAGACAGTTTCCAGGGAATGTTAGTAATTAGATCTGTTCCATAACATGGATGGGTTTTTTTTTTTTTTTAACTCCTCTACAATCACATTCTCAGCATTTCTCTCTGCACTAAGATCAGCTGTGCTCTAATCATCCCATAGGCAGTAATTGAGTATATTCGAAACAAGCGAGTGTTGAACAAAAGCACTCCAATTGAATCCCATCACTGCGTGGTTTTGAAACATAAAGGGAGGTTACGCGAAATTGAAATTGCAGCCCGTGGAATTAGCCATTTCATATCCGATTGAATACACTGTAATTGTTGTTTAATGGCCCATTGTGTCTGCGGACGGCCGACGTTGGGCGGAGAAGCATGAATGGAATTGTTGCTCAAAGCTGTAATGTCTGTTACAGAGGCAGTGATGAATACAATATTGTTTTGCCGTCTATAAAAGAAAAAAGAAAAACCTAAGGGCGTCGTCAGCTTTTTTGTCACGCACTGTATTATGCTGCTTTGACTACTCCACGTGTGCATAGCACATTTAACGGCATTACCTAACTTGAGCGGAAGGCTACGTTTGAAGTGTCACACGCCTCTGGGATAATCTTAAGGGTCTGTTATCGGTGCAAAAATAGATGGATCACCAGTGACACTTTTCAAAGTTCTCCCCAAAATTGCTTAATAATAGAGATCGAGCTGAGCTCGTAATAAAAGCTTCCCCCTGCAACGACAATGAGACATGGCAAACGCCACAGGAATTCTTGTCATGTTTTATAGATACGACACTAAGTGGATTACGGGAGATTAAATATGACAAAGGAGGGGAAAAAATAAAGCTTGACATTGCACTGCAAGCACAGTGTCTTGAATAAGCATTTGTAAGACAATAGTCTGCATAAAGTCCATAATTATGTCTTCAGTCCATAGGGAGGTAGCCGTATTGCCTTTGCTCGCGCTAATTCTTCTTCTCAAAATGCAGTCTACCGTATATTGGTACTTTTTCACCTGAGGTCTTTCTGCTGACTTTATGGTAAAACATCATTTTGACCCTTCTGCTCCCTTAAAACACGATCAATTAAAATAAATAAATGAATAACACACAGTACATGAACACACACACACACACACACACTCACACACACGTTTTCAGTTTGCATGTGCTCACATTTTCTATGCATTGATTAAATGAAATAACATGGCATATTGATATCCATATTTATTTTTCATTCATGATATTCCAAAAACTATACATACACAGTACGCGTACACTATACATGTACATTTTCATACGTGGCTTTTGCATTTCATCGCAGGTGGCATTTATTGAATTATGTATTGTCTAAATAAGTTATTAATTCTCCCTTTGCCATCATTGTTGGATCCTGTGGCGGGTTTATGATTAATGTGAACCAGCAGGTTGTATTGAAGCCTTACAGTATGTTCGACATATTGAGAGCTTTCCGTATGCAAACTAAATATACTGTTCACGGCCTGCGTTTCTTTTCTCGGGTAAGCAGTGACATCGATAATGCGCCACTGACATCAGCCCCGTTAGCCTTTAGCTGACACAAAACGAACATGTTGCCAAGCGCTTATCAGAGTAAATATGGAACGCGAGGCCGATACGCCGGGAGTTATTGATTGTCAGAACGGTGGTTTTTGAGTGGTTCTTCTCTCCCCTTCTGGCACGGAGTAAAACTCGAATTAAAGTATGTCTCCACTTCGCCGTGGTCAAGTGAAGGAAAGTGGGCATGTGGGTGAAAAGAGTAGGCAGGTGGGTATGTGGGTGAAGCCAGGCTCACTGTGAACATCCTGTGTTTCTGTTGCCACAATGCTTTTGTGGACCCTGTAAAGCAGTTATAATTGTCTTGAATTGACTGAAATAGGTTTTATATGGAAGCAAAGTGAGCGATACCTGAAATCCATTTTTTTTCTGAAATTTCCCCACACAAGCAAGCTTGTGACCCTTATCTGTTAAACTTCATTGAACAATTGCTGGCCCAATGTGATGAGTCCCGAGGCATCCATTTTGTCCTGTTAGGTGTGTTGTATCTGAGAGGAAATTGCTTTCTTGGAATCGATGAGAGATATTTTTATCGAGAAAAATCTTAAAACCTGGTCATATAGAGTTGGCATTCAGTGAAAGGAAATGATATATGTTTATATAGTGAGAGGGCAAGTGGCATGACCCCGTATTTTGGGTGTAATGATTTTGGAGTCATGAACAAAGTTTATTGTTGTTAGAGTATCCATTTGGATTTTATTTGAATTTTTTTATAGGTCAACCAAGTTTCAACCATTCGTCACTTGAGGCTCTCATTTATACATTAGACTGAGCTTTGGCTGATGCAGCCCTTGGATACCACAGAAGTAAATACATATCAACTGTTGTGATGTAAAATGGTCATCAGGGCTTTGTTTTTTTTTTATTCACCTTTTTTAATTTAACAAGTTTATGAATAAAAGTGTTCATTCTCTAAGAGTCACTATTGGCACAACCCTTTGACTTACTGTATTAAGCCTCCCATCTAAAGTTGCACCTAGTTCACGCCCTCAGCCCAATTGTCTTGCCCCCAATCATTCAAACCCCTCCCTAAGTGGCTGATGGGCCAGTTTTCACACCTAGAGAAACCTGAGAAAATATCTCATCAAACTGTGAAGGCTGATTTCTGAAAACCACTTATCTCAAACACACATACTTTTACAAGCCATATCGCCAAAACTGATTGGTCAATCCCCAGCAATCCCGAGCCGTCATTTTATTTTTCACAACAAATGAAAAAAGAAAGATCTTTTTAAAATGTCAGTGATCACCCTTTACCACGTTCGGTCACATATGGCATGGCGGCATCTGTATTTTTCATAGACAAATATTATTTAATGTCCAATCAAATAGGAATATTTTACACTTTGATCACCTGACCAGCTTGGCATTCTGCAATTCCACGTTTTGGAATGTTCAACTCACTGTTGATGTGTCTCTATGGCCCCGTTCACACTACAGCTAAATACGGTTGTCACCCCTCATTTTAGTGCTTAATCCGGTAAAGTTAACACTACGGTTATGAACGAGAACTACTACTACAACTAGTAGTAACAAGTCCTGTTCGGAACAGGTAGCGACTACCGAAGTTGACTCCTGTTTCTATTCAGATGAGCTTGGTTGTGTGAGTGTGGGCGAGAACGGGAGTTGACAACTGGTAGCAGATGCACAGTGATTAACTGCGCAATGCTCCCTGAGTTCCATAGAGCGTGCTAAGGGCGACGTAAAATAAGCTTTAGTTGACGTTGCTTAATTTGCTGCCAGATAACGCACGTCTTCTCCAGCTTCTCTCGGCAAAGATTAACGAAAAGGGAATGGTCATGTTTGTTTACACCTGCGCAATAATTTAAATGTGAGATTTACATTCAGAGCAAATATTGCGCTATTTCAAACTTACTTGACAGCGTTGTAAACACAGGAGCGATTCCTGTTACTCGTTCATGCTTGTAAGAACTTGAAAGCGTTCTCGGTCTTCTAAATACGCGTGTGTGTACGGACACAGAAAACGAGCGACTCCAGCTAATAACTTTGTTTGTCAAGCTCAAAAATTTAAGTGTGAACGGATACCCAAGGATGCTCGACAGTGAGGAGAGATGAGATGGGAAAAAAACCACCATGATAAAGTTTCTGTGTGAAAGAGATGATAATTGATGGGCTTACTTCTTGTGCCTTTGCCATAGATAACTTGGGCTGTGAGGCATGTGGGGTCGCACGTGTGGTTTAAAAGAAGCGTGGCAAGTTTGCTGCTCTGTCATCTTGAAAACCTGAAACCTTGCTCAGCAACATTCATCACTGTTGGTTTCAAAAGGATCCGAGTTTTGAGAAAGAGGTACTGCCTTGTGTTACACTGTTGTGTTTTTTTATTGTTAGCTTTGTGCGCTCGGTATTGTCTTGGTCTTTTACATTCTCCCTGGATTCCCCATTGATTAATTCCCTGAAGTGTTTTTTATATTCTTCTTTAAAATATACCTTGTAATTTATGTCTGATAAATTAACATAATGAGATAAGTAACTTTTTTCCCTCATCTATACTTTTTTGAAATTCTCATATTCTCTTCAGTGGCTCCAAATGGCGGAATGATGCGCCTGCAATCACGCAGTTACAATTTGTTCATCTCTATAATGAAGACCATCATGTTTTCTCATCTTACCTTTTAAAATAATCTTATTTCCCCAACCCTGCAAGACATGCGGACCTGCCTTTTGCATTTTGTTGTGTATTATAAAAAGGATTATGTATTTATAGCTAGCCAACCATATTTATATAGATGGATGACCAAACCCTTTTTTATATCATGCAAAGACACACCCACACAAAAATGTTATTAAAAAAATTAATAAAGAGATTTTTGGATGAATTCGATTTAAATTTGTAAATTTACAGCTAAGAGAAAGATCAAAGCAATTGCTTTGTGAATGACATTATTAAAGTCCAGCATGCTGTAACTCTAGTGTTACAGCAGAGCTGATTTGTTAGTGCTAAGCTGACACAAATAGGGCTCCGTAGAAATGTGCCGACTGCACTTCAGATGGTGTTGCTTATACAGTACTTATGAATTACTTATACAGTAATGGCTGCCGGGTTTCAAGTAGCAAAACAATGATGGCAGTGATGCCACTTGTCAGATAATGGTTTGGAAAAAATAACGTATTACTAGTAAACCATTGAAGGTGAGAGTTGTCAAGTAAAATAAAAACACCATTGTTTATATATATATATTTTTAAAAAATGATAGGTCAAAAAAAAAAAAGAAGGGAAAAAAGGCAACTGTGCATGAGTGTGGTTTTGCAAAATTGTGGCACTGATCCACGAGGCCAAAATATCGCTCTGATTAAAATTTCTGAAGTTGTGAATGCATACAGTACTTGTTGTTTTCCTAGTTCCTTGCAGGGAGATTAATAGTCCGTTGATTTTGTTTACACTGAGCTTTTTTTTAAAGATGTATTGCGGCAGTTATTTATTCATTTATTTTTCGCTCTGATTTTTCCCCCCCAGAAACACACTTTTTTATGTTTGTACTTTCCACCCGGACAGTTTACGGCACTGCGCCACGCCCTTGCAAAAGGAGTAAACCAGAGCCCTTTACTGTTGTGCAGTGCTGTTTGTTCCTTTGCCTTTTGTCAAAGTCCGTTTCTTCCGCATGCAAACCATCAGAAGGAATTGTTCATCAAGGCTTGACATTAACGGTGCCTGTGATGAAGTTACCGGACTCCTAAATAAAATAAAAACATCAATAAATGAATACATTAAAAAAATTAAAATAAAATAAATAAACACACCAGTTACCTAAGCTGGACTAGTTCATTGAAGTAGTACTAAGTGTTGTGGAATAAAGCCACTTTTAGGTTCGGACTGGTGAAATTCAAGCGCATGGAGAATGAACACATCATTGACAGTCAGTGCCCATTTTGAAGTTTCACAAAACAAGCCTTCATACTTATACGCTTTTGATTATACAAAACAGGACAGAGACCGTCCTCCTTTCACACAGTTAATTGTTTTGGGAACATCTCATCTCGTTATCATCCTCAGCTTCCTCAGCCCCCCCCCCCCCCCTCCAGTTTTATAAGGAGCAATTTACAGTCATTTGCACTGATAACTATCTTTATTTATTTATTTTTTGTAATAATTTTTTATTGTCTTTTATATAAGGACTTTTTTTTTTTTTACTTTCATTACTCTTTATGCAAGAACAGATGGCTCTTCTAAATGGAAAAGATATTGGAATCAGTTCTCCTAGCCAATACATAGTAAACAAAAACATAATGATATTTGCCAAATGGGATATTGCTATGAAATCTGTGATAGATTACTTGAGAGTAAGTGTCTATTTGGGAGTCTGTGCTTCCCAGAAGGTTGCCTTTATAGATTTTTATTTTATTATTGTTATTTGATCTATTCAATTTCTGATATTAGTCCACCGTGAAACATTGTTTGCCTTGCTGCTTCTGTGGTAATGCAAGCTAAAAAACATAGGTATCTCTGGTGGTCAGGCTTTTTATGATTACATCCAACAGGCCACTGTTTTTTTTTTATTTCTTATGGTCAACATTCTGTATACTGTTCTGCCATTTTCACAAGATGTATGTCTGCATGGAAAAATGGCAGCTTGGAAATATTTTATGTAGCTTTATAAAACGTTAATGCTTCCCTGTTATTAAAACAGAGTAAACAATTAAGAAGAAAAGGTACTTTAGCGGCATGTTTTAGAAATCCAGCTTTTTTGTCGTTTTTGTACCCGATCACCTGAAAATAGTCTGCAACAAAGAGCTACTGTGAGTCGACAGTTTCTGGGTCACCGTGATGTCCGTCCCGCCTTGAATCATGAGCGTGCTGTTCTTTAAAGGTGAATCATTATCCCGCTGTCAACAACAGCACTGAAGGCTTTATGGGTTTCCATCTGTGGGGTAAATGGTGCAACATACAAAGAGGTGAGAATGGGAGGAATACAGTATTGCTCAAGTCAAATATTCCTAATAATAAGAAAAAAAGCCTTGTCGTGTAATGTCTTTAGAAGCGCATGTTTACCCTGGCTTATTCCGCACTTTAACACATTGCCTCGTTTACAGTTAACGGGACAGAGATTAACCACAAAATTATTAAAAATCTAATTTAAAAGAAAAAGGCCCACAGGTAAGGGTCAGATCTGATAGTGAAGTGCCAAGTAAAAAATGTTTTTGATGTGGGAGGGAGTGAATGGGCCCTCTTGTCTGTAAGCGGTTTGACTTTTTGACACAGTCTAAATCTAATCATCAGAAAGCTTTAGAGGTGAAGTGGGCTATCGCTGCGAAGTTAAATCCCCTGGAAATTAAGTCAATTAATCACACACTGCTTCATTTGTCGTTTTTATATAAGGGCCTGATTTGCACTTGGCTTGGAGTGGGAGGAAAAAAGGGCACAATGAGCCACAATGCTTAAGAAAATCCATCAATTCTCATTACAGAAAATAGATCATCTCTTCTAATTAGAGCCTGACTTTTTACCAGAGTACAAATAGGGAATAAAACAAGCTAGCGATGGCTTCTGCTCCCTCTGGTTAATTAGATGAATGGATAGAAGCTAAGGAGAGCTGCTTTTGTGTGAGATAGCGTATTAAATGCAAGACATAACTTATTGGAGGTCAAGTCTTTCGAGAAAATACGATCACCATTTCCAGCAGGGTAATCTACTGTGATTTTGAGAAGACTCGCCCTTTTGTATGGACATTTGTCCTGCAGCGCCTTTTTGTCTTAGGTACCTGTCAAAGTTGAGAACGCACCCTTGAGTTAAAGGACGCTGTACAAATCTCACTTGAAGTCATAAAACTGTTCATGTGGCACATATTTAACACAATTACATCTGTATAATGATTCATGTTGCGGCTTGCAAAGTTGCAAAGTGCCTTTTTTTATTTAACCATTAGCTTTTTTTTAATTGAAGGGTTACAGTGCAGTCTGTAAGTATTTGGATAGTGAAGACTTGTTGTTTTTGTTCTCGTGGGCTGTTCTGTGGACCAGTCTACATGCCGCAGACCACTGTTATCGTTGCCGTCTAAGTTGACATAGTGAGATTGCAAACACTTACGCAAGTGTCAATGCAAGCCCTCAAATGTGTGTAACTCGAACACAGAATGCAATAGATGGGAATCGAGAAGGCATAACATAATTCTGCGTAATTATGAGATGTTCGAATATTGTTGGCGGGTACAGTGCTGGTAGTAAATGGTACCCTTTTAAATGATTAAATATTTTTATGTGCATGACTGGAAAGTAGCAGGATCAATTCCGTTTGCTTTCCTCCTATTCTCTGAGCCCTTTTTATAAGGTCAAAGAAAAGGTCATTTCTAGGTTATATTTTTCAGAATATTCTGAAAGTTTCAGACGTTCTTAGACATAAACTACTTTCAGTTTGGGTTTCTATGCGTCTTCAGGCACGACTTCCTCCTACACTCCAAGGACACGGTGTCTGGTTTTAAAAACTGTGTGTGTGTGTGTGTATGTGTGTGTGTGCTTCTATGTCTACAAAGGTTTGATAAATGGTTGTAATAATGTACCTGAGCTACATGTTTGTGTACTCATGAGTGCTTTGCTAGGTTTAGCTTTGTTAACCATGACACTTTAACTGAAAAACTTACTATGCAAATGATGAAACCGATGAAAAAAAAAAAAAAAACAAGCACTTTATAAATTGCTTTTTTGCAGCGAAAGATTTCAGTTCTGCAGCTTATTCAAAATAGTTATTTTTAACATACGCACACATGCACACACGCACACACACATGCACACACACACACACACTCACAAATGCATTATATGTTGAAACTTGGTTCACGTTACTGATTAAAATGGCATCCAGTGCCTGATCCGTCCCATTTGCACAGTGAAACAAACCGTGCCGTGTAAAATGTGAGCCCAACACCAGAGCTCTGAGTGCCTGGGTTTCTGTAGGCTGGCAGGATACGGATGGAGGGGCTGAGCTGTGGCGTTCTCACCTCCGCCGTGTAGCGCCATTACTCAGACCTGCCTTTATTCGTTTGTACTCGACTTGCCGTCTCTGGCTCACGGTTGAATCCGTGTTCGCACCTGCAGCCCGTCTCGGGGACTGCGGGACCGGAGGCATCGGTTTAGCAAATGAGACGGAGCGCTGTGGTGACACATTCGCGCCATTATGGTAGGTGTGGTGTGGAGTGCTTCCCCCCTGCTCTGAAGAACAGGTCGGCAACCCTCTCTGCTCAGCAAGGATGTTGACTCTGCTTACAACAATTTTTTTTCCCCCCCTGCATTTGAAACAGAATCTAGAGGCTTCTCTGCATGACCACGCACGCTGGCCATCTTAGGGAAAGCCTTGTCTCTGCATTTACCCCTAAGTTTCCACTTACAGTTCAGCGGCTCGTTTCACGAAAATTGCAACGTGCGAGCTGCGATCTCCGAGATGCGACCGATTTCTCCCGCACTTTTTGGAGTGTTTCACGTAGAAAAAAGTATTGCCTGTGTGCGAGTGGCCCGTAGTCGTCGCACTTTTATTCGCGATTTTGCGAGCGATGCATTTTTGTGAAACACGTCTTGACAAGAAATTGCGATCTGCGAGTGGAAGTCCTCGCAAATCGCTTTCGTGAAACGAGCCCCGGCTATACGGCAGACGCTTTAGCCAATCGACTTAGATCAAAGTGGCATGTGACTACAAATAGGTAACGTTGCAATGAAATCAGAGCCCCCATCGAGGTGCACGCCTCGAGTCTTTAAACATGTAAATTTAGACAAGGGTTTGTTGTTTTGTTTTGTTTTTGGAGAAAAATTAATTGAGGTGCAGTATGAAAAGCTAGACTTCCGAACAGTTCCAAAAAACGTCCTTCCTGACTGATTGGGGAAGGTCATCCCACCATCGGGGAGCCTAAAGAGATGGGGCGGCCAGCTGGCAAGAGAAATGTGGTTTGAATGTACGGTGTAATCATCGCCTGTAAATATGATATGGCAGTAACACCTGCAGTCTCCCACTTGCAGTACCTCAGCCCACACATTTCCCAGCGCTCTGACACTCTCGGGCCCTGCTTCCTGCACAGTTCACCGTAGGCCCAGATATATTGCAGGTACCCATCTGACCGCATTATCCGATTGTGCCAGGGTGCATGTGGACAGCACCATGGGCCCATAACGCGTTGGTCTTAACAGCACTACAAGAAACATACACACAAACACATACACGTGTGACTTCTCCAGCGTGATAACCGTCACGAATGCATCGCTTGTTTTATGTGATTCGTAACCAGTCCGTGGTTGAATGCGTATTTGAAGTACTTGAACTCTTTAGATTTCGGTTAAATTTGAAAACCCTCTCGCAGATCCCTGAGAATTGTGTTACTAGAACAAATCAAAGAAAGGTATTTTGTTCTGAATATTCATGAAAGATCTTTGTTATCTGTGTTGATTTTACTTGCATCTACAGCATTAAAGTATTATGCATAATTATTTGACCCAGGTCTGCTGGTTTGCTGGAAAGGGGCACCATTTATCTCGAGGGCACATTTGACCTATTTTTAATGCGAGGAGAAACAAGGCGAAATAAGACCTGTGGATTGAACCCAGGCCCTGAGGATTGAACAGTTCTCGGCCGGTCCCTGCTGACCTCGTTCGAGCGAGCGGACCCTTTCTGACAAAAATAAGAGCATCTCCAGAGACTGATAAAGCCAGAGCTTCCGGAAGGGTGCAGATCTGCGACGCCCCGCTTAACGCCGTGCTCCCCTCTCGAGACCGGAGGTCTGAGGGATGTGGGGGCGAAGGTGGAAGATTCAATATGCAATTTCAAAGGTTATGTATCTCATATAGAGCATGCATTTCTCCAGTCAGGATTGATATGCAGGAGTTGTGTTGTACAGAAGGTGGGTAGGTGTTTAGTTAATGCTATTCAGTATTTTTCTTTCAGTTTTGCACAGGCTGTATTTTAACAGGTTCAAGGTCTTTTTTTTTTCTTTTTCTTTTTCTTTTTTCCTTCGCTCTAACACTTGGTGTACTTGAGGCACGGTAGACTAAAATAGGCTGTGCCAGGCTGTTGCTTGGATGCACAGCCTTGTGTTGTTTTAAAACGGGACATCAGAGCCACACATCACAGTGTCCAGTGTCGCACCACGTAGCAATTGCATTTCTGAGCTTTGGCCCATGACCAAAGTACAGAGTACACACAGACAAATTATACAGATGCATTTGCACATACACAAGTATACACGCATTTACACAAACACGTACCCGCATTCACACACATGTATACATACACATGCACATGTACACACACACACATGTACACACGCACATGCACACGCACACACCACAGAAATATGCAATAACACAACATGCTGCAGAGGAATTGCATACCCCTTCATCCTCAGTGTAACAGAAGGGAAAGGCCCAGGCTGGAGCGATAGCATTCTTGCTAATCCACTCTGTTGCTGAAAGAGAGAGAGATATGTGTTACGCCTCGGGCCATCCCGAAGCCACCCGTTGCCTGAGAGTGAAAATGGATAGAGCGCCATAACGTTTCCATCTCTCGGCGTTCCTCCAGTCCTGTCTTCTCATTTGCTCTCGCTCGGATTGCTTTCAGACGCGTATCTTTTAAAGCATGCTTGGGATCAGCAGCTCCATTTAAGGTTTCCCTCATGTAACGCTTACAGGGTGTTACAGATTTAGGTGAAGGAAGACTTCTCCAATTTGCTTCTGTGGTTTTTCGCCACTCAAAAACTCTTTTGTCTTCATCAATGGTGTGGAGGTTTGGGTGGGGGTCGGGGTGGGGGGGGGGGTGGGGGTGTTGGGTGGGGGGGGGCTCTTCAAGCTGTTTGCCTGTTAGTGCCGTCTGCATGATCCTCCTTTCTAGTGTGTGTGTGTTGCGGAGCAAGCAACGTTCCTTGCACCGCTTCAATAGTTGCCTTTTTGCCCCAGCGTGGAACCGCCTCGTTTACCAGGTGGAAAGGGGTCCACCCACAAACTAGTTTGGACCATTCAGAACCCAGCTTTAACGCCGCCTCTGAAATCACGGCCTTTGCTTTAAATGTATCTATTTAAGTTTGCAGTACTTCTGCTTATGTATCCAATGCCGTTTGGACTAAGGTTGTATAGATTGCATATTCTGCTCTGTTCGTGTTCTTTCAGAAGTCTTGTTTGTGCTCGGTGTCCTTTGCCGCGATAGTGCTGTGATTTAAAAATTGAGTAGACGTGTTTTGTAGCGCTGGCTCCAAGCTGGCCATTGTGTGGTGTGAACGGGGCCTTGAATCTGTGAAAGGCAGCGGTGCATTCCAAGCTGCATCAAAAACACAATCAAACAACAATGGAAAAAAAAAACATCAGTTGCTTCCGTTGCTGTTGCTGAAACCTGTCTCTAAACACGGTGCGGTCGGGAAAGTCCTGTGTTGGCTTAATAAACTACCTGCCAGCAGAAACAAAAGAGGCTCTTCAAACAGCCAGTCATTACATGTCTTTGCAAAAAAAAAAAAAGTACAAACAAAGCAATGTTGAGGGAAAGATTTGAATAAAAAGGTTTGCGGCTTTCGCGAACGGCTTCATTACCTATTTGCCGACGTGTACCACGCACGAGTGGGCTAAAGGCAGCTTTGCCGAAAGCAATTTAAACATCGCAACCGGCAGCACGCTGACGGTTTTTGGTGGCGTCAGTCTTTGGAGGGAACGGGGACCTGAGGGCGAGGCAGGCTCTTTGACGGGGACAGATTGCGCGCGTTTGATGTTGTTTGATGTGAAAACGGTTTGCGGCGCGCTCTCTCCTTTCCTCAGGGAAGTGCTGTAGTCAGTTCCTGGGGGGATGCAGCCGCTATGGTGAATATCCACATTCCCCACTGGGTGAATCGTGTCCCCCGAGACTGTACAAAATGAACAAACGAATCCCTCTGAAACGGTTTTTTGAGAGTTTGTTGTGAACCCCCAACCCCAAGTATCAAGGCAATATGTCCCAGGTTTCACGTATTCTTTATTTTTGTCCCTTTATAAGCGTTTGATTGTATCTCGACTGGGAGCATGGATTTTTTTCTGTCATTTTTATTTATTTATTTATTTTCTTTGTTACTGAAGCAAGGAATCCAAATTGAATTATCTACTGGGTGAATGAGCAAGGGCCTGTAGAGACCGGTTCTGAAAGGCGAACCTCAAACATGTAAACGGAATAAAAATACAGGTAAGGAGAGTGAAAAGAGTCTCCTCGGATCGCCGGCGAGACGCGGAGCGCCTTCCGACAGACTTCTACAGGGCAGGGACGGAGAGAGGACTCTTTAATTGAAAGCGTTTTAATTGAAATCGCAGAAGTTAATGACATGGGGTTAGATGACAGAGTGGAGCTGTTTTCACTTGAAAGGATTCTATCACTCTTTTTCCCCGTGGCCGGCTCTCCTACCACAGCTGTACTTGTACCACATCGGCAAATGCAATTACTGCCTGCCAATCAAGTCCTGTCGAATACACTAGCGTCCCCGTATGTCTGTCACCTGGAATGGCCGCACATGCATATCGCACTCATTTACCAAGAGCCTGTACTGAACGTAAGTTCAAGACAGCTGTGGTGCTGCATGCAAACGACTATGTCGTCACTCCTACGAGCTGCTGCTCATCATTAAATGCGGTCCTTCTCTGCGCAATGTTGGTTGGTGCATTTTGAGGAACCGACCTGCCTTCAAACGAATGATTTAACGAGAAGCCTATGTTTGTACCTCAGTCATCATAAAAATGCCCGGCGACATTTTAAAAGCGAATCGATTCTAAATTTTAAGGTGTAAACAAGGGCCAGATGCTTACAGCTGAAATGTTGATCCCTCGGGGTCCCGTCGCCTTTCTCTGAGCCCCGGATTTGAGTCAAAGTGAAGCGGCGCGCCGTGAGAGCGCTCTCGGAAGCGACGGATTACCCGCGCATCTCCGTGCCACCGCTATACTTTCTGCAAGATGGCACGCCGAGCTATTAGATGTGAATGAGAAGGACTGTTAAGCCTATCTTTGCCTTTGCTTTGTTATCTGATTCATGGTCCAAGGAAGCCAGCCATCCCTTTCCAGAAGCTCTGGGTGACTCTGAGCGCACACCGACATGATTTGGCACTTCTCGCCATCCACCCCCTCCCCACGCCACCCCAAACCCATCCTCCACCTTCCCAAATCCTCAGTATCTGCTATTAATTTGCCTGCCGCTCTCTTTTTGCCAGCGAACAAAAGGCTGGGAGATGCAACAGAATAATGTTGCGCTGTAAATCTCTGGGAGCAGGCTTGGAGTACGTCGAAAAGTGGCGTTTCCATGGAGAGTAATCCTAATCGGAACTACAGCGCCGTCCTGAGCCAATTATCCAAACCCTGGGTTTTATCCGGATGTTTTTCTTTTTTTTCTTCCGTCCTCTGTAAGTTTCCAGGCCTATCCGGAGGAATTGGAGTAAGGAGGAGCTGCTTCTTTCTGCTTTGCGCATGATGGCGCACACCAGGGTAGGAATTTCAGCCATGGCCGTTGCCCCTCGCTCTGGCCGTGATGCCCCAAAAATCATACGGCCAACATGGCATTTCTGCCCTGCTACTGTCTCGTCGGTCAGTGATCTCGTAGAAATGCAGAAGTTCTTGCAGCTTTAATTGGATGCGCGCACACGTGAAATAGCTATAGCATCAAAGCCACTAGCAAGAAAACGAGAGCGAAACTTAAAACAGACAGGAAACCTTAAAAAGTAAGAAAAAGAAGGACTTAGGACTATATGAAGGTACTCAAACTAGCTAGTTATCGATAGAGATAGACTTATTTAGTGCTTAACTGAATCAATCCTATCTGTTTTTAATACCATGTAACGTTAATGTAAATTCAAGTTAACAGCTATTTACTAGATTGCTCGATAGAATCCGATTAGTACTTGTCTGGTTCGTACTTATTACCTAAGCTAATTAGCCAGTTTTATTATTTGGCTTTCTAACAATGCCATGATTTAAGAGAATTCTGAAAATAAATGAAAAATGTTTGCGAGATTCGGCAGCAAAGTGCATGCGACTGGATGACTTTGTCAAACGGTGGGTTCTAAAGTTGCATTTCCATGGTTCAACTACGGTTGCCAACTCAGTTTTAATTATTTTTTTTTTCATCCATTTTTCAGCTAACGTTGAACTGCTGCCTATTTTATCTGCTGAACAGCAATGTTGGAAGATGGCATATTCTATATATTCTAGGTTGCAGATAGCTTGCAGCCTAGCTCAGTGGTTCCCAAACTCGTTCCTGGGGCCTCCCTGTGTATGCTGGTTTTCGTTCCACCCGCAATCACAATCCGAGAACTTTAACAAGCTGTTAATTTGTCCATTCTCAAGTGATGATGAGTCAGATTAAAGAGTCTCTCTCTCACACACAGAATATTGCATAACATTAAGGAGGCTTATAATATGACAAGACAACTTCAAATGTTTGTGTTTTTAATTGATATTAAAAAAGTGAATAATTTATGTTTTTCATGTCATTTGTGTTTTTTCTAATTGGAAAGTCAAGTTATTTATTTGTAGGCTCCAAATCCTTTTATTTCACTCAATGGCCTTTGTGCCCTTGTATGTGGCCTTTGTGCCCTAAACATTTTTTTGACACCGAAGGCCAAATGACCTTGCCCCTAAAATGACAAAGTTCCAAGCCTGATGCACACGTATCCTACCCTGTTGCAAGAGCCACAGTTAGCAAAGCGACAGTCGGATGAAGAGATGGACATGCCTCCAGCTTTTCCAGTGGAATACGGCAAGCTGGGGTCATGGTGACAATCACAGACCATTTTATTTCTGGAGGTTTTGACCTTTTCAGACAGGAAAAAAAAACCAGAACCATGCTTGAGAATTGTAAGTTCATAAGTTTCTTTTTTCAGTTCCCCTCAACTGAAACAGTTATACTGAAAATAAAGTAACAACCAGGAAATGTTCTACCAATGCCATGACTTTAATAAGTCATTCCAACCTGGTTTTAATCCAGACTAAAATAAGTAAATGAGGCGAAGCCTGTTTTGTGTTCAAATGGAAAAAAATAAATAGAAATAAAATAAATAAAGGAAAAAGACATGAAAACCAGTTGGAAACTCTACAGAGAATAATGACAAGTAGCGCATGTATAGAAATCACCCAGCGATGCTCACTCTTGCTTTTAACCTTTGGTAATGGCGGTCTTTCTGAAATAGACGGAGCCTCATCTGCTGGAAGGATCTCATCAGGGCTGAGCGGGTCTCGCTGCCCTTCCTTTCTTGTCTGTTTGTTTTTTTCTCATTTGTTTCCACCTGCTCTTTTTTTATTTGTCTTCCCGCGGAAGGCTCACCTCATCAGGAGCGGCGGTTTGGGGTTGCGCGACATCGCGGCCGTAACCAGACGCCGCTCTGCCGGCGGTGTGGATGGGCAGCGGGGTCTCTAATTGCCAAGAGCGCACTCCACCCCAAGAGTGGCCGTGGAACAGTTGTCTCTCTCTATTTGTCTTTTGCCGGCTCCACCGCCACTGGCCTAATCACTCCGTTTGTTTTCACCCGTTCCTTCGCCATAGTTCAGGCCAGGCTCTTTTTCAGGCCACCCTCTGTCACGGGAGCGATATTTATTCCCCCCAAATACAGCCCCGGCTGGCATAAAACGGCATGAATTGGCAAGAAAAGTTTTCTTGTCTTCTGCTTTTCTAAAACTGAAATTGCGAATGTTGCCTTGAAGGCAGGCCACAATTGCTGAGATTAACATTCTGAAGAACTTGAAATTGCCACTGGAATTAAGGCAAAATGCCTGTTACTGGCAGAGATCATGCAATCTGTAAATGCTCGCAGAATCTCAGAGGACGAGAAATACATCAGTATATCATCAAAAACACAGCTCTGATTTGCGGCTTGATGAAAACCATTTCTCCTTTTTAAATCAAAATCTGCATAGCAGGGGAAAATTTTTTTATCTTTTAAAAAAATCTATCTATGGTTTTAAAGGCATGTTTTATCTATGTCAAGTAATTCCACTGCTGATTTAGAAACAATCTCACATAACACAGTTTTAGCCTGCTGAAGAGTTATCTTAATTCATGTATCCAGCAGCAGTGCAATCATTGCTACGTCTGTTGCTAGGTCAGTTATGGAAGCTCTTTGCCTGTGTGTTCAGGTTCAAGGATGCTGTATGTGCCACAAAAAAGAGTCTGTCTGTCTGTCTTTCCTGATAATTATTACCATAGGGCTGAATGTTAATACTGATAATTATTAGCATTATTAAATTCAGTCCGCTGTAAAATAGCAGGATGAAACGCCTCTTAGCAAGATAGATAGATGCAGCTGCAGTTATATTGACTACACTATGCGCTGTGCAGTATTTTAAAGCAGCTGGATGTTGGGGAGAAGGAGGCCTTTTAGGACTCATGTCCAATAGCTTAATCAACCTAATTGCAAAATTAATTGGATTCACAATTTATAGTTTATTATTACACTGAAGGAGAATCACCTATAAACCATTCAGCACAGAGGTCTGTGTTCATTGGAGACCTGGGATAAATGTAACATCTTTACAGTTAATTAAGTAATTGGATGAAATACTTTCTTTCACAACTCGATTGGACTGTTTCTTTGACTTTGTAGCCTATGACTTTGAATGCAGTTGTTTAGCTTGACATAAATCATGTAAACAATAGGGAATATATAATAATAATAATTAGTATTATTGTTACTCTTATTGTTATTGTTATTATGATGATGATCATTATTAGTGGTATTATTATTATTATTATTAGTAGTAGTAGTAGTAGTAGTAGTAGTATTTATGACAGCCATTTACCATCTGCCATACTTCACACACATCTAAGGACACATCTTCAGAAACTGTTTTTATTAAATTCCAATAGAAAATTACATTTTCTATTGGAAAAAATGTATATAAAAATTGCATCATAATATTTAGATGGCCTCTTGTACAGTAACACTATTAAGACCCCACAGCTGAAACATGGAGTGTTTATGCCTATGAAATCTCAGAAAGAATTGAGCTCTAATGAATTCAAGCTGCCCTCCTCTCTCCTTATCTATGGTGTAAAGGTTGAGGCATTACGTGCTGACAATTATTGACCTTTAACAGGATGCACATCTATTATCCAGGAAGTGAAGTAATGTATTCCTCGCGTATGCATATACGAGCTGCTTTGCGTAAATGTCAGCGCGGTTTGTAATTGTGTCTTCTCTCTTGAGATTGAATTACAGTCAGGTGAAGGCAATGTCGGAGGTATGAGGGAGCCAGTTAAAATAATCACAGTGGTCAACAGCGGCAAACCGCAGAGCCTAATATCATCAGACATAACATTTTTATAATGCACAATATGCACTGAGCTGTATTTTCTAGAGGATGATGATGATTTGAGTGGCCAGCGGGGTGTCGTGACTTTTTGTTTCTGGAATGTAGCCTGACTGCATGTGGCTCCTGATGCATACCTTTACCAGTTAGAGAGTTTTCGGGATACTGTGATACGTACATTTTTCTTTTTCACTCTGCAGAAGCTTGAGAGATATGTTTTTATAGAGAGCAGCCGGTTTTGACAGGCAGCTTTCCATGGTCTCCCAGCATGCTATCGCTTTTCTCGTTCAAGCGCAAGCAACTGTAATCTCCGCCAAGGTTTCAACCTGCAGGAGCACCAAGGTAGTGAAAAATTGGCTTTAGCTCAAGGAATGTCCTCTGCCAAGAAAGAAATGATCGCTCCTATACTGCGTGCGTAACAAATTTTCCTAAATAATTTTTAGCAATGAGGTTAAAAAAGTGCCAATCAACACTCATTCCTTGAAGTGAATTGTTTTAAATGCAGCTATTCCTCCCTTGAAATGGCATTTCTGTGAATTGTTTAATATATCGCTGAGGTCCGAACAATGCTTGTCCATCTGCACGATTATACCTGGCTGCCAAACGCAGCTGCTTGGTTTTGTGCTTGGAATGAGCGATCAATAGGGCCTGGCTATTTGTGCGGAAACGTGGTAGGCACTGTTGGATAATTTTTGGATTTTGACTCAACCAGCAGTGGGACTTTTCATTTTTGAAGCCTTGTGATTATATTCCTTCCCTTTGGGTTTTTATCTGTGTTGATGTGAAGGTTTGTCTCACGACCGAGAGAGAGAAGAAGATATAAATTACATTTTTCAGGTAGGGGCTGACAGACCACCGTGGTTCAGCGCTGGATGACATATGAATGTAAAGCTGAGGAAATCGGTTAAATTGGCTTAGAGGAAGGAAGAAAAGGAGCCGTGCAGGGTGTTATGGGTAACTTCATGCTGACTGGGGGGTGGAGAGTAGAGAGCGAGAGCATGGGGTCTTTTCCAGAACTCCAGATCAACGAAGTAGGCTGCAAAGAATGATTAGTTCCAGTTTTGCCGTTTCTAAGGTAACTTTCTCAGCTGAAGCGTTTGAAACCCTGAAGTTGCACACCTGCTGCAGTCTACTTTTAAGGACTTACTCAGTCATGTTCATCCAGGTTTATGGATTGTTTATATTGTTTTCAATTACCCCGCCATCATGTCTCCCTGCCCAGCTCAGAAACGTTTCATATGCAGGGAATGGCTCCCCTCTTCTTATGGAAGCCTTCCATATGTATTATACCCGCGCGCGCGTAGCGTAAGCACGGGGTATTATTTTCGCTCCTGTCTGTCTGTGTGTCCCTATCATCCATAACTCAAACAATTCTACTCCGATTGTGATGAAATGTTGACAGTTGACCTGAATTTTTCCCCCCAAACAGTCAATCCTGAAACGTTTTAGCCTCATGCGTGGGTGTAGCATCTCTCTCAGTGCTATTCTAGTTATTTAGGAGTTCATTATCACTTTTATATAAACACAGTTTAGATGTGTGTGATGGACATTGACACTACATTTGTATGCAGTCAACAGTTGATACTGAAATGCTGTCTCGTGGTATAGCCACGGCACAGTATGCACCAACACACAGCTAATGAACAGACACGGACACGAACATGACACACAACACAGTTGAAAAGACTGACGGGCAGCAATGATTCACTCTCAACCATTCACATTCTCCATTAGTGTACGTTAAAGACATTATATAATTCCACCTTTCTTCAAGTGCAGCTCTAACACACACACATTACATTACATTACAGGTATTTAGCAGACGCTCTTATTCAGAGCGACGTACACAACTTTTTTACATTACATTACATTATCGGCATTTAGCAGACGCTCTTATCCAGAGCGACTTACATACTTCTTATTACATAGTATCCATTTATACAGCTGGATATATCCTGAAGCAATGCAGGTGAAGTGCCTTGCTCAAGGGTGCAACGGCAGTGTCCTACATGGGAATCGAACCGGCAACCTTTCAGTTACAAGCCCAGTTGCTTACCCATTATACTACACTGCCGCCGGAATACTGTACACATACTGTACAACATAGCTTATATGAGTCCTGTATCAATTTCACTATCAGAGTTGATTTAACGCTTAATATCCCATTACTGTTATGACAGTACCGTTATGCTCTTTGGTTGTAATAAGCCACACTTGTACACGTGATTTACAGATTGAACGTGCCATCACAAGCAGACGCCACGCTTTCAGAGGATGTGTTCTGAACACGTTGGAGGTGAACGGGGTTTGCGGAGGACCAGATGGATCAGGACACTGAGAGTCAAAGCAAGAGATGAGAGGGGGAGAGAGAAGCTAAGCAAGGAGTAAGACATCAGAAAGTATCGCTCTAGCTTTGCCATCGGGCACAATTAGGAAAAGAAAAGAAAAGAAAAGCAAAGAACAAAATAGCTGTTTGTTTCTGCTCAAGCGTGTCTTTGTACGTGGGCGTTTTCTGCGCGTTGGTCCGGGCATGTCCGTGTGCTCATCTTCTTCATGCGTGTGGGTGCGTTAGCGTCCGTTGGTGTTGAGGTGCACGTGTGCGCATCTCTGTGTACGTGCGTGAGCGGTAGCGCGTGTCGATGCAGGTGTGCTTAAATGTGCGAGCGTGTGTCTGTGCGTACGTGAGTGCTTCTGTTGCAGTATTTAGCGCGGCGCTGGTTTTCCACTGGCATGCCAGATATTGTAAGAGGGTGCAGACAAATACCTGTTATTCCACTTCTCCTCAGAACCATGTTTTAACTTGAAGAGTGCTCTATTATACTGAATGTATTAATACATATTTGAGCCATACGCTGGGGATCCCTGCTGCTGAATTGCAAATGTCGAGCTGGATGCTGCGTAGATAACAAAAACAGGTTATAAAACCTTTCAGCTTGGGCGACAGAGAGTATAAATCAAGAGCTGTTGTCAAGGAGACAAGGGGAAGAGCGGCTCCGTTCTGTTTTCTGGCTCTGTGTCCAACAACACCCCTCCCCCCCTCCCATAGCTCTAAGCAGGAGGGTCTTCAATGGGAGGAGGGTCAATCCTCAGATAGATAAGTGTAGCACAAAACAACATTACTTTCACAGTCACTCTGAATTTTGCCATTATGTGTCTATGAATTGTGGTGGTGGCAGTTAAACTCCTCGGTCACATTATGTCACAAGCGCATTCCTGTGTACCGGAGGCTCTGCCATTAAAAAAAAGTTTGTGTGTCCCTCAGTTTAATTGCTCGTCTTTACCTTTGCCGTTCCAGGAAGCCTCGTTGTCGGCTTCCCGTCGACGGGGTCTGTCTGTGACACGAGGCACAACCTTGTTAACTGTCGCCCCCTGTCTTCAAAGGTCACAGTACAATTATCCCAGCTGCCTGCGAAACTGGGCATTTTGTCCTCTTTCCGGGGGCTCTGATGGAACGGAACGTTTTAATCACTCGTGGAAATGTTTTTTTTATGAATTTAAGGACCCATCACCAGAGCTGGACATTGTTGATATTGATTATTGGTCGACTGAATAGTAGCCTATTGTAAGCACAGAACACTGAGTGCTGATTAGTACACTACAAGCCTTCTGCTGTTTACGATACATGTTTGGCACTATGCTTGCGCTAATACAGTGTTCTGTTCTGAGTTTATATTTTAGCACTTATTTCAGCTTGATATTCAAGCTGTGCTGCTGGATGATCTGCACCTGTGTTCACATTGTTCACATTGTCTCAAATTAAATGAAAAACCCCTATAATGAGGGGGTCCGGTGGTTCTGTTATGCTGTGGGGGGCATTTTACTGGCATGGTTTGGGTCCACTTGTCCCCTTAGACAGAAGGGTCACTGCAAACTAATACAAAGTTAGAGTGATCACCTTTATCCTATGATGAAACATTTCTATCCCGATGGGAGTGGTCTCTTCCAGGATGACAATGCCCCCATCCACATTGCACGAGGGGTCACGATCGGTTTGATGAGTATGAAAATGATGTGAATCATCTGCTATGTCCTTCGCAGTCACCAGATCTCAACCCAATTGAACACCTATGGGAGATTTCGGACCGTCGTTTTAGACGGCGCTCTCCAACACCATCATCAAAACACCAAATGAGGGAATATATTTTGGAAGAATGGTGTTCCATCCCTCCAGTAGAGTTCCAGAGACTAGAATCTATGCCAAGGCGCATTGAAGCTGTTCTGGCGGCTCGTGGTGGCCCAACTCCTTACACTTAGTTTTTTTCTTTAATTTGTCACCTGTCTGTATATTTAGTGTACTTTTTTCATGATAGCATTTTATCTGTATATTGCATTAGTAAGTTCAATAGTTGACTTGAGAGGTGTGTGGGGACAAATGGCACTAGGAAGAAACAAAACTACACAGTCCAAAGGAATCAAGTGTTCAAACAGGCAGAGGAACTGTCAATATCCGCTTCACTCAGAGTACATTTTTTAAAAAGAAAACAAATGATAGAAAAGGCAGTGGAAAACACTGAGATAATTTGATGACACAAACATCTTAGATGCAGTTGAAGAACTTGTTGCAGAACTCCACGGTGGGAGTTCTTGGCTAGGCCCAATTTCTGGGAGGGTCTTTAGGGTGAACCGCTTCTGGATAAGAGCCTGATTGGGCCTGCCAGGACTAATTATGTGTAATAGGCACTCTGCTTTTACTTGCGATAAAGCTTTTGTGGACTGAGGCGAATGCCGCTTCATGGGCTTCTCAGGTGCTTTCAAGAAGGTTAACAAGGGATACCGTCAGGAAAAATAGAACTTTCCAGATTAAATTTTGAATACCAGTGTGCTCATCTGCATATCCACAAGAACCTCCCAGCACTGCACTTTCAAACTTAGTGGGCTTGGAGACATCTATCCTGTTGACATCTATCCTACTGTCTGTTTATCATGTATTTGCATGGCCCATGCTTATGCTTCAGTCGTGGCCTTATGTACCAATCAAATGATTGGAGGGGACTTCATTATTCCGGGCTGCGGGTTCTCAGCGGCCAGCAAATGTGTTTGGCGACACAATTGGGATTCAGGCGGTGTCCGAACCCCGCTAAGACTCCAACACTCACTCGATTACTATTACCGAGACGGCGTCCATGTGGACCAGGACAGAGCTCGGAACCCGCAGGTTCATTAAATCCTGCGGGTGGGAGGAGGAGGGGCGGGGGTTGGCAGTTTTGAGGTTTCACCAGAGGGTACGGGCTCATTTCCATACTAATTTTCGAAGCTCATCTGAACTTCAGTCCATTAGGGTGACGGAAGATTCCCTTTGTTTCTGAGGGAGCCAGCGGCGACGAGTGCCGTAAAGAGGAGCTGGGGCGTCGACAACTCGTCTGGGCCTGCTAAATTCTCCAAAGTCAAAGAGTACATATAATTTAGTCTGGTCTTCACCTCCACCCCCATTACGGAGCCGGCGAGAGCCCCTGAAGTCTGAGCTCACGACAAGCTTTCAAAGCCATCCGGAACAGCGGGAGTGGTGGGGAAGTGCAGATTAATCCAGAGGAAACGCGAGGCGGCTTTCTTGAGCGGAGAAGATAAAGGCCTTTGGTCTGCTAAATTTTTTTTCATGATTTCAAAAGGGTTGTAGGTTCGCTAAATAAGTCTCCCCCCAACTCCACTATCCATGCTTGCTCATTGATGTTCCCATTCGAGAAAACGGTGCGCTTTTAACTGCTATCAGGAGGGATTTTTTTCCCTCTCTCACTTCAAAGAAACCGAATCATCCTCAGCGACTCTCTTCCCTCCATTTCCGTGGCAATCACGAGGAGCGCGATTTGGGAAAGTGGAACTCCAGCCGGATTTTCTGACCCGCAGACCCAGGACCGTTTAACAGAGCCTCGATTTCCCACAGGGCAGCGCAGAAAAAAAGGAGGTGACATGTGACTCGCGCTGCGTTTTCTGGGAAGACTTGCCCTGTGGGTTGTATGCTTCACTCGACCCTACAGGCAAGTGACCCAGTTTGGTTGCTCTCCTGCCAGGCCTCGAATCAAGGCTTTGAATCAAGGCCTTGCCTGGGGTCGAGAGTCGCAGCTGAAGGAGACGCTGAGGACAGGTGCTGGCTAAGAATAGCATAGCAACAACAAGCAGACAACGTGGTGACAAAGCGCGAGAAAAGAATCATTTATGTGCCATTAATGAAAAGCCGTCTGATCTGGCTTAGAAATTAAATGCTTGACACAGCTCCCGATTTCTTAATATAAATTAGATTCTTAGTTCCCTCCAGGTGGGGGGAAAAAAAGGGTGAAGATCGTAACAGAAGGCGGCATTAACCGGTGACGCGTTGCGCCGACGTCGATACCGCTGCCACTGTCTCGCCGGTAATATACAAAAATGGTGTGTGAGTGCCACTGCACGGAGGCAAGTACCCTTTTTGAATTTTCTAAGCTGGAAACTAACAACCGGCCTGCCTCAGAGAATGCGGGAATGTCGCATCCAATACAGGCTGAGCGCAGGCGACGGCAACGTGGCGTCTCATTTCCGGGCGCAACTCGGGTAGAGCCGTCTTGCCTGCGTCCCGGCTTCTGAGGAGAGGGCTGGATGTTAATTGAAATAAACCCAGACCGCTGTGCCCCCAGCCAGGAGCCGAGCCCTCAGAAGGGACGCTAATCTAGTCAGTGCAGCTTTATTTAAACAAGCTGGACCATCGGGCCGTGCAGAGATTTGGAGGATCCCAGAAGAGAGGGAGCTGAAGAGGCACAAGCTCTTTTGGAAGGGGTGGTGGATACTTAGCTGGTTTGTCTGCCGAGCCCCAGTAGTGCTCCCTTCCACTCATAAGTAGATTTCTTCACAGAGAAAATGGGGCTTAGAAGAGCTCCCCCACGTCCTGTTTTTTCCTGAAACGTTTTTTTTGTCATCCCTGCTTAAGCCAGCAAATGGTGAATATTTAAAACACTTCATCTGGGGTGGATCGCGTCTTGCATAGCCGCTTCCTATGTGGCACTTGCCGTCTTTGACGGGAAGTCCATTAATTGCCCCCTAAGAGGATGCATCTGATTTATATACTGCTAGCCACCTCCACCCCATCCCAGCTGTGGTTTTTGTTTCTGTTGGAGTGTGGCTGGGTTCCCGTGGCGGCCATATTGATATTGTGTTCTGTAAATCAGGGTATGAGCGTAGAGGGAATAATGGCTGTTGAAGGCTCCCATAGCAGCATTTGACTGAAAAGCAGCTAAACTGTGGAAAACAATCGGCTGCAAGGACTACCATTGTCATACAGCACGGTGATGCATAAATGCAGCTTTTCTGATGGCTGGCGCTCGAAGCTCGAATGAAATGCATTTCTTTGTACAGCAGCTTAGACACCGTGAAAATAATTGCCATGGGAAGCGTGCATCAAATTTGTATTCCGTCAGTTCTGTCAAAGTAGTCGATTCTAAATGGAATTAAAGGATGAAATCGATAGTCCTTTCTTGCGAAAGCTCAAAAGAGGAGTGGCAGAGCAGCCCGGAAAGTGACCGTCTTTAAACCGAACATCTACAATAATGTCTGACCATCTAGACTCTTGTAAGCAGACAGATGAGGTTGTTTTTTTATTCATTTTTTATTTTTTATTTTTAAAAAGATCCACAAAGGAGTAGCGCTTCTTTAGATAATTGCAATTAGTATTTTTGGCTTGGCATTGTGTCTTGGATGCGGCCCAATTTTAAGTATTCAGAACTGGAGTTCCGGGGTTCCAGGCTCTGGGATTCGGCCCCTTCTCACTTGTTCCATGTTTGTACTCAAGGAGTGAGTGAGTGAGTGAGTGAGTGAGTGAGTGAGTGTGTGTGTGTGTGTGTGTGTGTGTGTGTGTGTGTGTGTGTGTGTGTGTGTGTGTGTGTGTGTGTGTGTGTGTGTGTGTGCATGAATACGTGCATGTGTGCGTGCTTGCTTGTATGTGTATTTCTGTCTGTCTGTGCATCTGCGCATGTACCAAAACAGATATGGTTTACCTGCAAAGTGGGGCGCTTGTGCGCTGCCAGCAGGTCTTTGCAAAAGGATCTCAGTCAACACAGATGGGGTCCCCCTCCCCCCCAATGGCTGCACAGCTCCGCTAAACACAGAAAGAAGGAGAGCGATCCATCAAGACATTCACAGCTGTCATCAATAAAAAGGAGAGAGGACCGTGCGCAAGAATTGTGTAACAAAGATTTAATTTGCCTTAACTCAAAGAGTGACACGTGTGGGACCGGGGAAGCGTCGATTTGGCCCAGCGCACATTACGTCTGCCACCTGGCATCTGTCTCTCTTTCCTCTGTTTGGGAGCACTGCAAGCACATTAGCTGCAGTACGCTTGACAAAGATTTTTAGTAAATATGCCGATGACATTGGCTTCTCTCCTTTCCCGACGCGTAACATGGCCGTTTTCTGGAAATGTTTGTCGTAGGTGACTGGCTTTTAGGTGAGGTTTTTTTTTTTGTTTTTACTTTTTCAGGTTGTGGTATTTTCTGGGATTCCGCGATTTGAATGACGTCACGAAAATAAACATTCACAGATGTGTACCGCTGTGTCTTTTTCATAATGACGAGAACAAAAATATCTTGGATATGCATTGTAGGAGTAACCCTCAATTAGAGCGGACATAAATGAAGCAAGAAGGCGTTTCATTTAAGAGGCCATCTGGTGGCTTAATTATACAATGAGGCAGTTTTTGCATCAATAAACCCAGCTAATGATTTAGGTACACTCAGGCAATTCAGTAATGAACCCTGAGCACTCTGGATATTTAAAACTAATGAGACCGACTCCTCAAAACACAGAATCCTGTAACCAATCTCTGATTGAAGAAACAAATCTTTGCGCTGTATCGCCATGCGTGGGGAGGCGATGAGTGGCATCCCTCCGATTAAAATGTCTTTAGCAGTGCGCCTTTTGACGCATCGGATAACTGTGCTTTAAAATGGAGCCCTCTGATGGTTTCCGGCAGTGTGTGCACTAACAGTTGTCGTCTTAGCAAGTCCTTTTATCGTACATGTGTCGCAATTAGAGAACATGCTATTTATTTCCTTTGAACGTGTCCTTGAGATTGTCCAGTTGCAATTTTAGATTATACTCTGTGTGACTTGAATTATTCAAATATCAGGCATATTTACGAATGAAGGTGAAGATGAGGCGCAGGAATCGAGCGCTCGCTGGGACTTTTTAAACTCGGAGCCGCTCTGCGAAATAACAAACACCAATCCAACACTTGAACGAGTATAACCCTCTGTACATATTTTTTTCCAGCATTGCTTTTTAAGTCGAGCATTAAATCCTCCACGCTGGTAGTTGCAGACGTGCACAGGACCAGAAGGAAATGTTTCAACAGGAGCCTACATGAGGGCCCTGCAGCCTGCCCAGTGGAAGGCGTGGCAGGGAGTTTCACGGGTCGCTGCGGTGTGTGAACACGCGGCCTGGTTGGGATTGGACACACTAAAGGGAAAAAGGGGTTTGGTTGGATGTGCCAAGCAATAGGCCTTCCTCTGTGGATTTGACTGTGTTTCTTCAACGGAAAAAAATAAATAAACAGAACCCTGCTAATATTTTGATACAATATGTTGCGTATCTCTTAAAACCCTATGTAATGAAATCATATATCAGAGAGTTTTACATTTTTTTATGAGACTTCCTTTTCTTAGATTAGGTTTATTTATGTATTTATTTATTTATTTTACTGTGTATCATTGATTTCTTCAACAGAAAAAACAAAAATTCTACCAATATTTTGATACAATATGCCATGTATCATTTAAAACCCCATGTAATTAAACCATAAATCAATTTATTTTCCTTTTTTTTTTGCTGAGACTTCCATTTATTTATTTAATTATTATTTATTTTGCTCTATAATAATGAAATACTACCGTTAATGATAACACAAAAGCAAGAAACTTTAAACCTTCCTCTCAGAGCTGCTAATCGGGTCTTGTAGCCACACCCCTCCTATGCAGTGAATGCGTAAGTATTCTGACTATTGCTTTTCTTCTTTAGGTGGCGAACCTGGCCTGCTCCATCTCAAACAATGAGGAGGGTGTGAAGCTGGTCCGGATGGCCGCCACACAGATCGACAGCCTCTGCCCCCAGGTGAGATGGCCCCCCTCCCCCAATCTGATGCAACAGTCTGTGGAGGGTCACACCCTCTAATAAATGAAGCTTCGACCCACCTGCAGTCGACGATGCCCAAAACACGTGATTTCTTAGTAGAAATTTGATTCACAGTTCCCTGCAAGCGGGAGGAAAAATGGCGAAGAGCGTAGCAGAAGGCGGCATTAACCGGCAAGACGTTGAGCCGCCGTCGATACTGCTGCTGTTGTCCCGCCGGTAATATTCAAAGTGGTGTGAAAGCGCCACTGCCCGGGAAGCACCAAAAAACAGTAGCGGCACCTCTGAGCCTAACCACAATGCATGCCTGACATTTAGGCTTGAGGTATAGAACACCGTGGCCAATAGCCTTGTTCTTAATATGAATGGGGGGGAAAAAAACATGTTAGAGCATCTTAATGTAAACGATTGGAATAGTTTAGGGCGAATGGGAGCATAACATGATTTCTGTATATCTCTGCGTAGGTTTGGGGTGGGGGTGGAAAGGGAGGCCCAGACGATTTTTAAAATTAAAGGTGCGAGCTTTGACACGGCTGCACTGCAGTCTCGCCGAGATCCGCTTTCGATGGACTGACCCCCAGCAAGTCAAGGGTGGCACTTACAAAACAAATTTAAACATAAGAGTATAATTGCGAGTGACTGAGTTTGCTGAGCCAATGACATTTAAAAAGTGGTCATCGAAATAAATGAGGACCGCAATAATTTTCGGGATTTTTGGACATGTCCTATGTACTTCAGACTGTTTGATAATTGTTATCATTGATGAAAAGTCCTAAAAGGCCATCATTAAATTGTGAAACCTGTTTGGAACTGAAATAAGCCCTGTTATTTCATACACAGTGTCAAAGAGAGGACTGAAAAATGCTTTTTCTGTTCGTATTTCTGTTGTTTTTTTTAAATGAAAAAGGTGCTACATTTATCCTTTTAGGCTTGAACAGGGTCACAATTCATGTTTTGGGGGGGCTTGAACTTGTTCTTTGTCAGCTTTTCTGGAGCACGATGTACCGAGAGTCTTAGAGATGTCTTTCAGGCAGCTGCTGACTGACATCTGGAACCACAGCTTCTTTAAGCTCCCATCCAGTCAGCGCGTTCTGAAAAAAATAATTGAGACCTTGGAGTTAAAAGAAAAAAAAAGAAAAAAGTCCTGCCTGCGCTGCTGCCCTCCATCACTTGGAGGGAAAATCCAAGTAAACATTGAAAAAACCACAAACCCCCATGTAGGTAAGGGAACGGCTTCCGCGCTAAGCATTCGATTTGTAAGGTTTCGCTTAGAGAAAAGCTCACTCTATTTTCCGTCATTCCTTGAGTAGACGCACCAGTATATGCAATATTTATCCGTTTGAACTGTATACTTTACTTAGCGGGCGAGCCGATTGCACAGAGTGCTGTTGTGACACTGGCAATGATGATAAATCTGATCTGAGCAAATCTAGGATCTAAGCTCTGGTGCAGTAGTCCATCGGGCGGCCGGCCGACTCTTAAATTAATTCCCCCATGCCTCCGGGGAATGGATTTCTGGTTGTGGCACTTTCTGTCCTGTGATGCCGTCTCTGTAGTCCTCTCGTCCTTCTTTCTGTCTGAATAAAAGGGGAAAATATACAAAAGGAAGGTAGACCCAGGTGCACAATTACTTTGTAATAAACTGAACCCTCTCCATTGCTGATAGATATTCTGCCTCAGGTTCTGGATGGAGGGAAAATACAGACCGGCCGCGTCTTTTGCGCACAAGTGGAAATAGGAAGAGCCGGAATGGCAGCGGCGATGTCACTGATGACCATCAGTATCTGAATAGGACAGAATGCCAGCGCCCCGCTGTTACGGTGACGGGGCATTGCTTCCCAGAGGAAGCATCACCTTTGTAAGGTTTGCGATGCTGCCCCAACAGTGGTGATAAAATCCTTTATATTCCCCTCACTTCAGCGAGGGCTGGCCGTGAAAACGCCTGATAGAAAATGTCTCTACCCACGTCCCTGTCGCCTGAACTTGCCTGCACCTCAGTCCATTCCAACCCGATGATCTCACCCGTGCAAACATTTTCCTGGACGAAGTGAAGCATGCCTGGGCTCGGTATTACCTTTGAACACAAACAAAAGCAGAGTCCCCAAAGCCATTATCATACGCCTCCACAAGGATCCATCCCTGCGTCTCTCACAGAAGCAGCGCCATGCATTTGCGCAGTCCCGAAATAGAACAACCTTCACGTCTTCGGCCGTGCGGAATTAAGACAACGATGCACGTCAGTCTCGTTACCGTATCCGTACCGACAGCTGACAATAATTTCATCCAATCACAAAAGAGGCTTCCTTTGATATGAGTGGAAGAGAAAGAAAGAAAGAGTACAGGTTATGCTTTTGGGATTGCGCTGAAAAAAAATGTCTGTCTTAGCAAGTCTGTCTTTAGTCTTGTAATGAGACTTAAAATCTTTTTTCTTTTTTCTTTTTAAATATTCCGGGTTTTTTTTAAGTTCGTTCGTTCACTAAAACTATCTCACCCCACTGGCAATCTTTTTTGTCTTTTTTAGCAAAAAGGTAACAGAAATAAGATTCTTAAGTCTAAATATAAGATTAAAATATGCTTGTTAAGATTTGGTTTTTCAAGTGTGGTATTGCAGACCCTCAACAGTTTGGAGTAGTTTAGTAAACAACTCCTTTAATTATCCCAAAAGATAAGTCCAACGCGCTCCAGCCAAGTTTCACAGGAGAGATTTGGTGCTCGACAAATGACGGACAATATATGTACAAAAAGGGCTTTTACCTGGGCACTTCTAGTGGACTACCCGAAATAAAGGGCTTTTACCTGGGCACTTCTAGTGGACTACCCGAAATAAAGGGCTTTTACCTGGGCACTTCTAGTGGACTACCCGAAATAAAGGGCTTTTACCTGGGCACTTCTAGTGGACTACCCGAAATAAAGGGCTTTTACCTGGGCACTTCTAGTGGACTACCCGAAATAAAGGGCTTTTACCTGGGCACTTCTAGTGGACTACCCGAAATAAAGGGCTTTTACCTGGGCACTTCTAGTGGACTACCTGAAATAAAGCACTGGAGCCCTCATTGAAGGTCTGCACGTTTATTGCAGGGGGTTGACTAATTCCTTTAATTACTTGCAGATTGAGAACGTGTTTGAACAAATGGCTTTCAATTATTCATTTTACTTTCACGTACACACTACTTTGCCTGCAGTTGGTTAGCTGACAACATTTGATCCCTCGCTGCCCCTCAGAGATCCCTAATCTCTGTAAAACAAGTCGGGTGATGCGTACCTCTATCAACAATGATTATTTTTGAGATGGGCAACTGTAATACAACCAAAGCATACGATATGCATATGAAAATTCATCCTTTAATGGCATAACTACAGAGGGCATTTCAATTCAGAATGCTGCCTGCGTGTAGATTGTCATCCGCGCGGCCCGTAAGTCTCGCTGCAAATCGATTCCAGAAAGTGGATGATTATCTGATAATGTTCAGCTTCCATTGCCCACGTGTCGAATCGTTGCGCTGTTGATTTTTTTATACGCGTCTCGCTCCGTTTTTCAGGTCATCAATGCTGCTCTCACACTGGCGGCCCGTCCTCAGAGCAAGGTCGCCCAGGACAACATGGACGTGTTCAAGGACCAGTGGGAGAAACAGGTCCGCATTCTCACAGAGGCTGTGGATGACATCACCTCTGTCGACGACTTCCTGTCTGTCTCAGGTGCGTGGAGACGAGGCTGAGAAATTGTAACTGGTTATCGTTGAAATGCAAAGTGCTGCACCACTTGCCTGTCTGGATTAGTTACATATTGTAACTAACTCTGCGTGACTTAACACTTAAAAAAATAAAATAATACGGATTGCACTGAAGTTGTCTGGACCAATATAATTGGTGCTTTTGGGTAGTTGTGATCACACATACCAACTGTGGAAGTGAGTGCCAATCACTGATCAGCAATTCAATTACATTCGTCTAGCCCAGTGGATGGGGGAAAAAATGCATTTTCCATAGGGTTTAGTCACGTTTTAAATACTTTTTTATAAAAAAATTTTTTCCAATTTGAATCCAGCATTTTTCTTAGTTATTATGAATGGCAATCTATTTGTGTACTAAAGCAGTGCACTTAATTACAAAGAATGTGCAAACAAGACTCATAGGATATTGCAAGCATCTGTACTCTCATTCTATAGGAAACAGTGATTCATAAGGAAAGCAGTGATTCATATACGCCTTCCATTAAATTGTGTTAGGTAGTTGAAATGCTTGTTGCAGGAACAAGATGAATAAGGATTTTTACAGTGAAATGTCATTCTGCTTCCACTTCCATGCACTTTAACCCCTCCAAGACCTCACCTCTTAAGTGGAATCGGGACCTTGGTATTAAGTTCCGTTTCAGTCGCATTTATGATTTGGCGATGGAATGAAATAAATGAGTTCTATGACGCACCTTTTTTTATCTGGGGGTGGGAGGGCAGGAACTGTGTGAAGAACATAATTGCACATTCACAGATACTTTTTGATACTCTTTTGATCTTTATTGATCTTTATTTTTATGGTTTTTACTTGTGGTGAGTCATGGGAAAATTAAGCATACACGCCACATTTTCAGAACAAGACTCAAACTGTTACACTGACTCGTTTGTTTTAAGTCCTACCATGGGAAAACACTGTCTATTATTCAAATGTGTTACTTGTTGTTACAGCAGTTGATAAAGCTCAATGGGTGATATGTATGACTTGGTGCAGTACCATTGACTATGAAATCTGCATGCTATCAATAGCACTCGATGAAACGCTCTATATTTCTGCATAGTTCACGTAGCGCACACTTTCTCCAATTTAAAAAAGTGATTTTGGTCCCATTTGAAAATGTCTTACATTTTTCTTATTCGTGTTTAAAAAATCTGAGGCCTTTGTTTACCAACACAATGTGACAATACACTATGGCTCAAATGTTTTCTTTTCTGAAGAGCCATTGACTGTTCCCAGCATCTTGGGCTATTCACTTAAATGGGAATACATTCATGCTAATTAATGATCATTAAAACCAGACCCAGATCCCAAGAATAATCAACGTCCCTCAACTTTTTAAAATGTGAGTAACAGATGTTTTTTTGTTTTTTTTCCAATGAGATCCAAATGAAAGATATCCTTAATTTACCACCCTTTGGAGTTGAGATGCTGGTTTACAAACGGAGATTCCCTTACCAAACGTTATTAAATGGCTAAGTTATACATCTTTGTGTGTCCAACTAGACACACAACCTTGAATGTTTTACACTTAAATGTAGATGTGCATTATGAACAGAGACTCAGAACACGTAGCATTTTGTTATCCACAATAAAGTAAAGAACTTTTTTTTTCTGTTAGGGTAAAATTTAAATGCTTATGAATGAACATGAAAACAAAAGTGTGCTTATTGGGAGCGTTAGTAGCGGTGTAGCAGCCTAGCTCAAAAGCCGCTATGTGGATAACCGGGGCTAAAATGTTCCGAATTGCGAACTACAGCTGAGATAAAATAAAATTAAATAACCATTCACAAAAAGGTTCTGTCGGTACAGGTAGAGGAAAGGGCACCCCGCAGAAGAGAGGATGGGGGCTCTCATTGGTAAAGTGGCTGTGGAAGGCGAGATAGAAGATGGTGACTGTGACTTGTTCCTCAGGTTTCTCATGCCGGGTTGTGTCGTTTGCTAAGTTTTCTAGGCTTATAAATCTAGATCGGATTTTGTTTTTAAATTGAAAAATATTTATATAAATACAACATGACTGGTGATGCGTAATTATTTTCATATGGCTGTCTCCAATAAATCCTTATACAGAGGCTATTTCCTGATTTAATCATTTTAACTGGCTCATTCCATTTAGGCTGCATGTGATGAGAAACTAATAGCGGTGTCAAATTAAAAATCAACTTATTAAAAATGGACTTATTAAAATATAATTTTTGCCAATTACCCTACACAATGTACATCTACAGCCACACTGCGTAGGTCAAGTGCATTTTAAAATTGCCCAGATCCATTAACGGCTTTTAATATTTTCATAAATGGAATGCCTTTTACATTCATGCCTTGGATGTTATTTTGCCATTATTATCAGCTACTCATTTAAGGCGAAATCTCCAGTTTTTGTTTATCACCTGTCGACTCTGCAGTGCTCTGAACATAAATTATTAGAAAAATTATTTAGGCCGCACAACTATTGTTCCCCGCTGATCGTTACGTGCAATGTTGTTGCCTCAGCACTGGGAAAAAAATCAGTAAGTTTGCCTAAACATAGTCGTACCATGCACTTTACGATCAGATTTGAACATATGCACGGATGATAAATGAGGCCCAATGTACTTTGGATTTCCATTATCTTATGATAACATCAAAAGCAGTCTTTCAAGATTCACCCAGACCTGCATTCTGTCTTAGAACGTGCTGCACACAATGTCTCTCTACATTGCAACACCAAATCGCTAATCTGTGACATTTATTAGACAGGTAATTAAGAAATATTTAATGTCAAAAGTGTATAGAATGCTCAGTGACATACAGAAAATATTTGGCCTGTTAAATAGGTTGTGGAAATGTATTACCATGTGTGTTTAATTTACTTGAACCAAGCTACACTAAGTGAGGGTTTTGAAGAACCAGGTTGGTGAGGAGCCATTTTGTGTTCTTTTTGGAACTAATTTGATGTGAAGTGGAACATCAGATGCAAACCTCAGAGTTACAGACTGACTGGTGAATTGAGGGAGCATGAAATAAAATTTAGAGCATGCGATTATGATTTATTAAACTTCTTATTATCACTGGTGCAGCAATGCATTATGAAAAGAATTGGAACTACTCTACATCAAAATTGGCAATGTGGGAATTGTGTGGGGGGAGTATCCATGAAAAAGTTTCATTTCTCAACAGGATACAGTATTAATTGTTCGGTAAGAACAAACAATTGTAGATTGTAATTGTAGATTATTTTATTTTTTGTAGATTTTATTATTGTTGGTTATTAACTAAGATACACAATAAAAATGTAATTAAAAATAAAATAAAGTTACAATGCTGACGGAAATGTAAGTGATAATTAAAATAAAATAAATATTAAAATGTATGTATTTTAATATCACTTTCAAAGTTGCAATTGTTTCAGAGTTTGAAACTACCTCCATGTCTGATGCATTCCAATTTCAGAGGCTCTTCTGAACTTCTTCTCAAGAAGAAACATCCCCAGTACAAGCATCACCTGTCAATTCTCAGTGAAATGTGTTAAAAAAACCTTTTCTTGGATTTTTATGATAGCACAACTCATCAAACTGTATTTGTGATTTGTGTCAAGGGCAAATATATATATATTTAACTTTTTTTCATCCAGACCACTATATCCAATATTATTTTAATTAAATGTGCCTACTGTAATCTGTGCCACAAAAATAATCTAGCAGCTTGTTAAGATTTATGACTGTTTTTGGGCTACTCACAATCTCCCTTTTCTATGCCTTACAGAGAACCATATCCTGGAGGACGTCAATAAGTGTGTGATTGCGCTGCAAGAGGGTGACGTGGACACCCTGGACCGGACTGCTGGGGCCATCCGGGGCCGGGCTGCCAGGGTAGTGCACATCATCAATGCCGAAATGGAGAACTACGAACCAGGGGTGTATACCGAGAGAGTCCTGGAATCCATCAAGCTACTGTCTGAAACGGGTGAGTCTGGGAGCCGTCCTTCTCGGGGCCCGAGGTGATGGATATAAACGTCGCGTATTGAAGTGAAGCCCAAGTCTAGTCAGACGCTCTGGACTGAATTCAGTCAAACTTTGACAAACTGACATTATATATATATTCAGTTGTGGTGGGTTTTTTTCCCCCTCGTTGCAAAACAGTTTGGGCTTCTCCCTGAACATGTCAGCCTGTATTTGTCGAAAATAAAAACACTCACATTCAACTGACAAATCCAATCTAAGTCAATTCAAAGGCAAATATCGACTGAATCTGGGCCCCTGAGGGGAATCCAAACTAACTGACAACTAGCTGTGGCCCCTCTCCAGTCTGCTATAATTTGTCTGTCCCCTAGGTGTGCTTCCTGGATGCAGTGTACGCTCTAGCTGCCCTGGGAAGCCACCTGTTCTGTCCTCTGGCGCTCATTTAATCCTGCTTAATCTTTTATCTGTTTTCCCTGCACATGTGCTGTTTTCTGCCAGCACTTTGGGATTTGACCAACGAGGCTCTGGGCCAAAGCACACCACAGCCCCACAAACATAAAATATACAGCTGCTCTTAGTACATCTTTTGTTCTTGAATTGTCATTTCTAGAAGTGTGCGGTGAGAAAGGGGTGTCATGTTTTTAAAAACAATGTTTTTGTGGATGGTTTGTTTCCGTGAAGTGTGACACGACTCTTGCTAGAATGTCATAGGCATTTTAGTGTGCCCTTGTATTAGCCATAATTTTCTTTGAAATAATTTTCTGTCAGTTGAATTCTGTCGCTTTTCGACAATGATGCAGAGATGAAATGTCAATGGAGACAATGTAGCAAATGCCATGTGAATATTTAAAAACTGAAAGAATACTTGATACTGTAATTTGAGATGAATAACTGAATATCTGAACCGACGGCAATTTCCCTGAGATTTATTTTGACGACTGAAATACGAGTGCTAGACATATGGAGTTATTTTCAATAACTTTTTTGATTTATTTATTTGATTTACTATTTTGAGCAAGGTATATAATTTGGTTGGCTTGACATATGATTGACAAAATATTTCAAAGGCATCATAATTATCAGATTATGTTCTTCGAACTGGATTCACAGATCTAACATATATGTGAATCTAAAAGCTGCATCGGAAATAAATTGGCAGGCAACTAATCATGCTTATTTATTTATTTACAAACCCCAATTACAAAAAAGTTTGGACAGTATGTTAAATGCACATAAAAGCAGAAAGCAGTGATCTGTAAATTCTATTTTACATATATTTAATTGAAAACTGTACAAAGAAAATACTTTCAAAACTTTAAAAAAAAGAGAAAAGAAAATCAACTTTATTGATTTTTGTAAATATACGCTCATTCCGAATTTTATGCCTGCAACATGTTCCAAAAAAGTTGGGACAGGGGAAAAAAAAAAAAAAAAAAAAGGGAAGTTAAAAAAATACCTGTTTGGAACATTCCACAGGTAAACAGGTGACACTATCATGATTGGGTATAAAAGGGTATCAGGTACTCTTACAAGTGATACTATAACCTCTCTGCATTTGAATGAATCTCTATGGGAATTGGGGGTGGGACTAAATTAAGATGTAAATTACACCGGAATAGTATGGAACCCATGGTTGGCTAAATGGCTGTAAGTCAAAACGGGCCTGAGGTATGAAACAAGCCTCAAACCATCACTCTGCTGCCAGATATGCAGTAGATATGGATGGATCACTTTAAGGGTTGTTTCTCCTGACTCATTTCCTATTGAAATCTATGGGAAAATAAGTCAGCTGAAACAACCCTTAAAAGAGTTGACTATGCAACGTGCAGAATGGTAAACCAAGCTTGTTGCTTCCGTAAATTGTCAATTGGTCTTGTTTAACAATAATGCGACCGTTGTCTTCTAAAGGTAGACAGATCCAGAAGTTTATATACGTGGGAAAGCATTTGGGAATGGCAGACTAATTGGCAGGCATTCAGACTGCGTGTGAAAGGCCGGGCCATGCGGTTTGAACTCAGCACACTCTCTCATGTACACAGTAGTACATTTCCCCATTTAGACCAGATTTAACATGCCAGGAAATCCATTTTCGCACTATTTCCAATTCGCTGTGATAATTAAGAGTTGCAATTAACTCCCCGACGCCTCTTGTTGTCGGTGTCACAAGCAACATCAAAGTAGTCACTCGTGTCATTAGCACACGCTGTGACTTCAGCATCAGTGTCGCAAAGGTAAACACAAAAATAACAATGCTGGTATTTTGCTAGAGAAGGCGTTTGCTAGATTTACATGGTCTTTGATCTTCCATTCACTCTTAAGGTGATAATTGCACACAAAGTATCATAATACGCAATTTGTCTGTGATTACAATGTATTTATTTGTGTAACAAATCGGCACGCCCTAATGTACAGTATGTAGGGCGTTGCCACAAAGCCTACCCTCAATTTGGGGAAGCGCACATCCTCTGAATGCGTGTGCTGTCCAGGAGTAGCTTGCGCAGTTGTCAGTGTGCCGCCCCCTGCCAACTGCACCAGTTTGCCTTTTAAATTCTGACGGGCTTTTAGGCTTCTCCTGGTTCATACGATCTTAAACCGCGCTGATTTTAAACAGTCCGCCATCCTACACAGGCTCGCTCGCTCACTCCGCTTGGGCAGTTATAGACTCAGTCCACCATCCTACACAGGCTCGCTCGCTCACTCCACTTGGGCAGTTATAGACTCAGTCCACCATCCTACACAGGCCCGCTCGCTCACTCCGTTTGTGCAGTTATAGACTCAGTCCACCATCCTACACAGGCCCGCTCGCTCACTCCGTTTGTGCAGTTATAGACTCAGTCCACCATCCTACACAGGCCCGCTCGCTCACTCCGTTTGTGCAGTTATAGACTCAGTCCACCATCCTACACAGGCTTGCTCGCTCACTCCGCTTGGGCAGTTATAGACTCAGTCCACCATCCTACACAGGCTCGCTCGCTCACTCCGCTTGGGCAGTTATAGACTCAGTCCACCATCCTACACAGGCTCGCTCACTCACTCCGCTTGGGCAGTTATAGACTCAGTCCACCATCCTACACAGGCCCGCTCGCTCACTCCGTTTGTGCAGTTATAGACTCAGTCCACCATCCTACACAGGCTTGCTCGCTCACTCCGTTTGTGCAGTTATAGACTCAGTCCACCATCCTACACAGGCTTGCTCGCTCACTCCGCTTGGGCAGTTATAGACTCAGTCCACCATCCTACACAGGCTTGCTCGCTCACTCCGCTTGGGCAGTTATAGACTCAGTCCACCATCCTACACAGGCCCGCTCGCTCACTCCGTTTGTGCAGTTATAGACTCAGTCCACCATCCTACACAGGCTCGCTCGCTCACTCCGCTTGGGCAGTTATAGACTCAGTCCACCATCCTACACAGGCCCGCTCGCTCACTCCGCTTGGGCAGTTATAGACTCAGTCCACCATCCTACACAGGCTCGCTCGCTCACTCCGCTTGGGCAGTTATAGACTCAGTCCGCCATCCTACACAGGCCCGCTCACTCACTCCGCTTGGGCAGTTATAGACTCAGTCCACCATCCTACACAGGCTCGCTCGCTCACTCCGCTTGGGCAGTTATAGACTCAGTCCACCATCCTACACAGGCCCGCTCGCTCACTCCGTTTGTGCAGTTATAGACTCAGTCCACCATCCTACACAGGCTTGCTCGCTCACTCCGCTTGGGCAGTTATAGACTCAGTCCACCATCCTACACAGGCTCGCTCGCTCACTCCGCTTGGGCAGTTATAGACTCAGTCCACCATCCTACACAGGCCCGCTCACTCACTCCGCTTGGGCAGTTATAGACTCAGTCCACCATCCTACACAGGCCCGCTCGCTCACTCCGTTTGTGCAGTTATAGACTCAGTCCACCATCCTACACAGGCTTGCTCGCTCACTCCGCTTGGGCAGTTATAGACTCAGTCCACCATCCTACACAGGCTCGCTCGCTCACTCCGCTTGGGCAGTTATAGACTCAGTCCACCATCCTACACAGGCCCGCTCACTCACTCCGCTTGGGCAGTTATAGACTCAGTCCACCATCCTACACAGGCTTTCTCGCTCACTCCGCTTGGGCAGTTATAGACTCAGTCCACCATCCTACACAGGCTCGCTCGCTCACTCCGCTTGGGCAGTTATAGACTCAGTCCACCATCCTACACAGGCTCGCTCGCTCACTCCGCTTGGGCAGTTATAGACTCAGTCCACCATCCTACACAGGCTTGCTCGCTCACTCCGCTTGGGCAGTTATAGACTCAGTCCACCATCCTACACAGGCTCGCTCGCTCACTCCGCTTGGGCAGTTATAGACTCAGTCCACCATCCTACACAGGCTCGCTCGCTCACTCCGCTTGGGCAGTTATAGACTCAGTCCACCATCCTACACAGGCTCGCTCGCTCACTCCGCTTGGGCAGTTATAGACTCAGTCCACCATCCTACACAGGCTTGCTCGCTCACTCCGCTTGGGCAGTTATAGACCTCCTTGATGTGCTCAGGAAATGAATCACGTGCAGTTTTGGGCCACACCTTCGGTTTCCTTTGGTACGGACCTCCGGAATACCCTCACTGACCAGATATAACGTGCAGATTCTGCTTGGCTTTCTCATTTCAATTTTTACAATTTTTGACTTTTACTGTCAGGCCTTTTTACGATCGGCCATCTCTTTTCCATCTTATTTTATTTATTTAATTTTTATTTTGGTTATATTATTTGTCTTAATGACACAGCACAGTCACTTTTTGATGCTGTACTTTTTCTGGGAATTTTAGTGTTTCTATGCTGTCAAGCACTTTGGGATTCTGCTGTGAATTATGACTTAAAACCCTCTGTCCCTGGGCAGCGCTATAGCTGGAAACATGCTGCTCCAGATCGTGTTCATGTATTGCAATGTATTCTAAATATATGTGGACCTTTTTGGGTAATCCAAGAAAAAATATATGTCATAGCAGTGCAATACATTGCAATATATTAAAGCAGCAACAACTTGTATATTTTCTTAGATTTTATTATTATTGGCAACATATTTATTTCAGTCTGTTTTCAAATATATAGGGAGGCCCTTTTGTGCATCGTAAGCTTGTAAGAAATTTGCGTATGCAAAAATATTATGTATTCAAGGAGATTGTATTGCCTTTTCTTAACGTTAGAGGAAGTCTGCATGTCCGATTGGCGGCCTTAATTGATATAGAACAGTCAAGGCTGCCGGTTGACGCTGATGTGATGCTGTTCAATCTGTATAGTATTTCTCTTTGATGAAAGGCTATTGGGTGTCTCTTGTTTGCTTTTAAGAGCCTCTATGCAGATCTGATGGCACCATAAACCACTGCTATCGATTCTGGAGAATGTTTACCATATATTTCCACCCTCCCCTCCCCCCCCCCCCCTCTCCACCCCCACTCAGTAAACTAAACCTCTGAGCAGACAGACATTTACGTCTTGGATATGCACAGAGATTGAGGAAAGTGTCTCGCTGGCAGGTGGTTAAATGCAGAGCAAGAAAACGGGGGGAAAAAGAGGGTCAGCCGTGCGCGTCTTCGCTCTCCAAGGTATTGCATCAAATGTGAATCGTTCCAGCAAGTGCCCCCTATCCACCTATCCAGCGATGCGATGTTTCTGCACCAGTCCAACCAGTGCTGAAGGCTTTCGCGATGTTCCCACTTCTATGAAAACGCACACGGCTCAGACTCGACAGCGCCGCCCCTGGCCGAAACGACGCACAAACCCACCTGTCAGCCGTCGCATAAAAACGCGGAAGTTGGCGCGCGTGCGTGAACTTTGACCTTTCTCATTTTCTAAATCTCTCTTCCCAGAATTCACCACGGGCAGATTTATCGCTCGGGAGATGCAGGCAGCAGAGCACACAGCTCCATAAGGCTGACAGACAGTCCACCTACGGGCAGGGATTGAGGGTTGTCCTTGAGAGGAGAAATCAATAGCCTAATAGGAAACCAGTGATGGCTTTTATTCCCTTCCTATGTGTGTTTAAACTAATGTTCTCTAAAAAGACAAATATCACTCAATCAGAGAGGTATTGCTTTGAGGAGGTAGATTTATAAATAAAAAGAAACATACAGTCTTACCGCTTATATTATTTTGTCATTTCAAGGCTCATGCCATCGGTCTGTCCACTGTACTTTTAGAGTTTTGTCACGGACAGACAAAATATGACCAAATTATCACATTCTCAGCAAACAGTCACATATTAAAAAAAGGAACCACTCGTGGCTGTCAGTGAGGTTAAAAGCCATGCCATATATTTTGCAGAAAATGGTCTAAAAAGGGTTATACCAGATACCATTCAAATGGTACTCCCCCCCCACCAGTCAGGTCCCAGAGCCAATGTGCCCACTGGCACCTGACTAAAAAAAATGATGAATAAAACAGCTAATCGATCTGTTTCTGCGACTGAGGAAGAAAGAGAAGCGATCACCTGGTTTAGGAGGAGAGAGGGCGTTTAGAGACGTCAGGTGACAGCGAGGAGGCGACGCGCAGGCGCCCGTGAGAAAGTGTGAAAATAGGTTTATTGGGGTTCTGCTGGTACGACCACAGACATCGTAATGTTGTCGAGCAGGACATGGGAACACGCGAGGTTCACGTGGGCAGCAAAGCAGAGGTCAGATGCCATCGATGATTGTTTGCTCATGTTCTTGGCAAGGCATTTCTTCCCAGTTTAAAGCCAATCGTATATAACAACTGACATCAGCAGTTTGGAGGTTAATGCTCTATTTTCTGATTTACAGTCAATTGTTTTGTTTTTATTGCGCTGTAGATGAACGCGTGGGATGTATGTGAATGTCTTTTGTTATATTGTAATTTATTTCACATCATAACAATGAGATATTTTTTTAACAAGGTGCAGTATGTAAGCTATATCAGTATGTCTGTATGTGTGCAACTTTTCAGTGGTACTAATTCGTTTCCTTGACTGTCTTGCATAATTGTCTGCCCCTGAAAACTGAATTCCAGTTTAATTCCAGTTTTTATCAAGTTTAATATCTGTCATCATTCTTCTGCTTCTACTCTATGACCGAAATCGGTCTCAGTTCCATCTGCAACTTTGCTCATTATGAGCTTTTAAAAATGTCTGTTAAAATAAGTCCCTCAGACCTCAGAAAGCCTATTTTATTTCTCTCCCGTAAGTGAATTAAAATTTGCTCCAAAATTATTTTTAAAAGTGACTTTGTGGCATCTTTTATGCATTTCAGTATATGCTTTGACTTCATGGCAAGTTTACGTAAGTTCCAAATTTAGCTCGCTGAAGCGTTGCAATTGATTTGGTTTCCTTCACTTAGAAGTGAAGCGAGTTTAAATGAAATGACATATAACAGCCAGCTTGTAAGACCTTCAGCTTGTCTCCCGTGACCCAGCAAGAGTTTCACATCCTGCATCCTGCATCCTCCTCTGGGCATTTCTACTGTACTCTGTACTGCCGGGCTTTAGGTTAAGTATGTTTTCTGCCTTCTTAATATTTAAAATGTTTTTGGTTTTTATGTTTATTTTTAGCAGCCGCTCAATAGACCCCCCCTCCACCTGTCACAAACTCCTGTCAGGGTTACAGAACATAATACATTTCTGCAATATGGCAGGAATCAAATTTTAAAAAAGGAAATGATAATTACAAGCATGTGAAAATCACATTATTCAAACTTGACAGATCAGTTAAACCATCAGTTACCTGGAGACTGCTGTCATCTTTCTGGAAGCTTCTCCAGGGTTCCAGGAGATCACAGCCCCCCACACACACACAAACAGCACATCTCTTCAGCCTCACACTTTTTGGCTGAGGGGGAAAGGCTGACCTGCTCATGTGTTTTGGACATAAGGTGACAGTATGTTAGTCAATGGTATGTTATTTCAGTTTATTTCTAATATAAAAAAAACAAGTGCATCGCAAATAGGGACAGGCGCCAAGACATTTCACAAAAATAAGTCCATTCAAACATAGACAAACTATGCAAAAATACAATTAATCCTTGTTTTAATTATACAATTATTTTAAGGAAAATTGCACCTGCCATGAAGCGAGCCTGTATCACATAGTGAATGGCATTTCTGTATACTAAGAAGAGCCACTGGACGTGAAAGGTCATGTGGTTGATTCACAGGTGGGGTGCTGCTTGCTTTTTCACCCTTGAGCAAGGTGTGTGACATGCTGGACTGCTCTGCGTCGGGAAAGTTGAATGGATGTTTAAAATATACGATAGAAAATACTTTTAAAATTTAGCCTGACATTATCCAACAATTACTTGAAATTAAAAATGTGTTTAAGTTGCCCCTGAAATGGGATTATAACCAATAACTCCAGGAATGCTCAACAAGGGAACAGACTAATAAAAAAATATCATCATTGTAGATATGATTAGTATGTTACTAGGCGCAGGTCTTAAAGTTAACTTCTGGAAGAACAGCCCAGTGGGACCTGTGATTGTGTGGACGGGCAGATCTCCACTGCGCTGGTCAGAATGTGGGTCTCCTCTGGGCTTCGTGTTTTGTGGGCAGGCTTTCGACTGCTCCAGCGATCCCACCTACACACATACTCCTACGTGTAGGATCAGGGTACGCAAGCCGCCTGGCTCCCGCAGTGCTTGCAGCGAGAATTATCTCCCCTTTCTGTGGACATGCTGTCAGCACAGATAGTCTCTCTGCTCTCCATTAAATGGTCAGCACATCCTTAGTGTGCTTTTGCGAAAGGGTCTGTACATAAATGAGGGCGCCAGTCATAGTTTTGGTGATGCAAACCTTATAAGGGCTGTTGCAAAGACATTTCTATTCAACTTTCAATGTTTTCTATGGAATTGTATAGAACAACATATGCAATTTGCACTGGAACAACATATGTTACGATGGAGAAAAGCGCATGATATTTCAAATGGGTGTTTAAGCCTTTATTGCCCAGATGCTTTGAAATGTGTGAAATAAAATGCCTTTTGTTTCAGCCTTTTATTGCACAGATGCTTTGAAATGTGTGACATAAAATGATACCTGTCTTTCCCCTCATATCCTTTGGAGGCAATAATCTGTATGAATAATTCCATTCTAATAGAATCTAACTATGAGTAAAGCTGGGGTTCTGTAATATGGATTACACCACTTTGAACTTTTGAAGCTAACGTCACACTTTGGCCCCTTCACTTGTGTAAAGACCCAAATGACGGAAGCCGAACGCATTGCTTCCTTTGTTTAGCCTTTGTTTTGGGCTACCTCCCTGTTCGGAGGCGGCTTTGGGAAATGGCTATCGTTAGCGGACCAGTCATTGGCTTCTTATGCGCTGAGGTCTGACGACACACCGCGCATCTCATCACGCCCCCACCCATCGCCCCTCCCGACGTGCCGGCAAGGTGAAGCGGTTAATTGGGCGACGGAGGGCAGCGGCTCCATCATCAGCGCGTTCCCTGTGACGAGCCGAGCGGAGGGGACGGCCTCCCGCTCCGCTGCGGTGCGGCCGAGTGTCCTTGGCCAGACGCGCTCTCTAAAGTGGTTTCTCATCCACGTGTTTATGCCAGAGGGGGAGAAAACAAACTTTGAAGGATGCGCCTGACCCTTTCTCTTTTGTCTCTGCTCCCCTCTTCTCCCTGTGCGCAGTCATGCCCCGTTTTGCCGAACAAGTGGAGGTCGCGATCGAGGCGCTCAGCACCAGCCCGCCGCAGGCCTTCGAGGAGAATGAATTCATCGACGCCTCCCGCCTGGTGTACGACGGCGTTCGCGACATCAGGAAAGCCGTCCTGATGATACGGGTGCGTGCCAGTTCCAGCCCCGCCGTTTCATATTCAGCTCCAAACCTCAACCAGTTGCTCATAAAATATTTTTTATTATTTTTTAACAGTATCGCTATTAAGATGGGTGCAGGTTAAAATAAGGGGGTGTACATTTGTACATTATTAGATATTAGATTTTTATATACAGTATAATTTGAAAGTTCAAATAATTGTCCAAGCATTGTATGGAACTGAAGACACAATGCTCACTGGCTGAAAAAATTATATCAATTAATTATCCGTTCACAGGCTTTCCTTCATGAATACTGATGAATACGAATTAAAGTACATTTTTTTGTTACACTTCCGGAACCTCATCCTACTGAGAGGTCGGCTCAGCTGTCTTGTGGTTGAATAGTGTCAGTCTATCTCCTCTCTGTATAAAAAAGTGAACTCAGTCCAAACTGTAAACCAGCTGCCTAAAGTGCTTACGCTTCGCTGTCCACCCAATCCCCATGTTGCTATGCTAATGCTAAATCCGGGGTTTCATTACTTTCCCAACCCAACTCCCTCCTGTATCATACATATCTGAGCCCAGACCGCGTTCCATTTGGGCACCTCGTAGTTGTCCGGCCCCTCTCTCTCACAGCCATAGCAATGCCTTTATTCAACATTAATCTGTTGGACCGTTTCCCAGTTTGGCTGCAGAATCAAATTATGGAAATAACCTAATGTTGGTAAATAATGTAAAACAGGGCTTTGGGCTGCCTCGGAGCGGCCTGTCGCGCTATTTCCCCGGGATCCAGATCGTTCCCAGTTTATGGAGAGGCTTTCATTCACTTTATTTAGTGTTGTGTATCATTCCTGCCCGTGTACCAGTAATGAGCATTGCTTAGTTTTATGTCCTGCGGTAACCCATTAAAAGAACTCATTTGAGATCTGCTCGTGGGTCGCGGGCCTGTGATGGAGACAAAGGGGGATGTCTTCTCCCTTTCAGTTAGCCGGAGACATGAAGACATACCGTTCCCAGTGTCTGGCATTAATGGAAGTGCTGTTGTTCTGCAGCACTAGGAAAAGTGGATTCACCTGGCAAATAGGACATGTGCTGGACTATTAAACTATGTTCTTAAAGCACAATGTGGCCCTCTTGCCATCATTGGAAGAAAAAAACCTGCAAGCACCACATCTGCTTCCCCTACAGTCAATTATTTATTTCCTCCTTTCTTTGTTCTTTTATTTAATTATTTTTTATCTCTTTCATCAATCACTAAAGTGTTTTGATGTAATTGCTGGTGGAAATGGGAGCTCTGTTGCCAATTCATTTGGTCAAATGTCTCTCTTAGTGAAAGACGCAGTCATGTTTTGTACCCAATAACAAATGGAAATGTATTTAAGGACAGTGGATACAATGACTCTGAGCCGAAATTTATAGTGTCATAAAAAAATGAATTAATATCAGCATAAAATTGAAGCAGAAGGAGGCTCATAAAATATACTATATTTAAATTCGGCGAACGCTGATGTGTCGCCTGTTGGGTCAGCACGCTGAGTCATGTATGCCTATATTGATAAAGTACATCAAATATTTAAGCTGCTGCATAGCTTAGGCACGGTACGCTCTCAGCTTCAAATTCCCCAACCGAAGAATGATAGAACAACAGTTTTTTTTTCCCTGAGAGTGCTCTTTCAGAGCAGGCATATTTTAGATTTGTGCATGTAAGTATGTATTCAGGAGAAATAAAGGCTCCGCACACCAGAAGATGCCTTATCGATAATTTATTTGCAAACAGTTCAGCCTTCAAGCTTTCTTCAGTGAAACGTTTGTGATTAAATTATCCATGAGGCATCTTTTGGTGTGCGGGGCCTTTATTTCTCCTAGATGTTTTGTCTTTATTCCGTGATTACACACCCAATCAAATCTGAGCGCAGTATTTTTTTTAAACTTTTTGTAAGTATGCATTCAAAATGCTCAGATTGCCTCTTTCTTTATTGCATCTTATGTATCCTGTGGGTGACTTTGGCACACAAAAAAAAAACCAGGATGCTTTTCGAAGGCCACCGCGGGTATAGGAGAATCGTGAAGAGGAGTGTTGGAGCTGTGTGGATGTTCCCTGGGGAGTGAGCGGACAGAGCGCTTCCGTCGAGTGCCTAAGCGACTCGAGGCCCATGCACGATTGAGCGCTCAGAGCGGTCAGACCCCGGATTCCCGCTGTTAATTTGAGTATTCATGAGGGCAGGCTAATTCCTTCCTGTTGCTCAGAAGGAGCTGGCTTTAAAATGCCGTTCAGGGATGTGACACGAGTGAAGTGCTCGATTGCCACACGTTCCTCAGACTGCTCTCTTTTACGCTTTCGTTCTTTGCTCCGCCCGCCCCAATTCTCTCTACCCTCAGATGAAATTAAATATTTGGTTATACAAAACACCAGAGTTGTACAATCCAGGTTCAGAAAGTAAAAGTCCTCCCCAGTAATTTGTTCCAATCATCTAGATTTGCCAATTAACACAATTTTTCAGACAGGAGGTAGGACTAATGAGTGTCATTTCATGGGTGGAAGAAAAACATAGAATTTCCACCTCTTCCGAATGCATATGAATGCATATGACGTGGAGGGTGAATTATTAATAAACCTCACATTCTCGTTTGCATGGAAACGAAAACCTTTAAATGGCTGCCTCGCAGGTGAGCAGAAGGGCTCCCGCGGTCACGGCCCGGCGTCCTTGAACCGCGTCGCGAGCGCTGGGACTACCGGGCGCGAGGCATCGATCCCTCGCTGTTATCCCATTTCTTCTAGTGGTTGGAAGTGTCGATGAGCTATCGACATGTTTTTGTGTTGATTTCTTGCCTTTTATCCCTTCCCTCCTCCCGGCAGACACCCGAGGAGCTAGAGGACGACTCAGACTTCGAGCAGGAGGATTACGACACCCGCAGCAGGACCAGCGTGCAGACGGAGGACGATCAGCTCATCGCCGGACAGAGCGCCAGGGTGAGCGTCCAATCACAGGGGCCAGAACCCAACCGTCACTGCGCAGTCCCCGTAGAGAGCAGCCTTCTCCCTCTCGCTCTCCATCTTTGTGTCTCAAATCTCATTTCTTTCAGGCTACTTGTCTTGTTTTATTGAACGTATTTATTAATTTATTTTTTTCGCAGCGCAAGATTGCCGATTGCCTGATAAGCGCCGCTCCCTAGTAAATTCACGTTGAACTGCTGAATGATGAACCGTGCTACATTAATCTCGTTGCATATGAAGACATCTGAAAGATTATAATAACATACTTATGCAAAGCTGAGGAAATCCATCACAGTATACAGATAGGTTTAACACGTAAAGAGGTGCAGCATAATTAACTCTCTCTCGATTTACTAAGAAGGCATTTTTGTAGCGCCAGAAACCACAATCGCGTTCTTTTTGGGGGTTTTAGATTTGCGTAAATTATTGACATTTCGACAGAGAACACCAACCTGCTTAGAGAACATTAGGAGGATAGCTGTTCTTTACACCTCACAACAGAGAGACCCTCGCATGCAAATGAGCCGATGCATTGTGGGAAGGCTCTGGCCCTCTGCCTCCACACCGCAGCGAGAAGGCCCTAGAGTCAGCACAATGAGAGAATTATGAATGGAAATGAGGGAACCGTAAATCTAAAGGAACAGAGAGCCGGTTGGCAGGCAAAGGTTGCACAGCGCCTCTCTAAATTAAGTCACCTAAAACGCCGCGACAGAAACAGCAGGGCTGGACAGAGAGCAAGCGGAGGAGTGTAGCGTCAGCGTACAGCCTGTTTATTTACCTACTCAGTAAATCGAGGGTTACCAGCCCTGGGTCACAGGAATTACATTTATTTATTTACACACACACACACACCTGCACACACATTCTGACTGATGTTCTGAGTTAATCAAAAACCAGTTTTGTCAAACATGTAGTTGACTGGGGGCTTAACTGAAGTATCTCAGTTTTAGTCACTGCTCCAGTGCCTTGGAGATGCTGGTCTGGATTCGGTCAGTATTTGTCCTCAACTCATAATTATAATCAAGTGTTCTTTCCCATTCACAGTAAACAACTTGGAGAGTTCATAACATGCCTTCTTCTATTACTAACTAAACACATAATTATTCATAGACCTTCCTTTGAACTATAGTACCTTTGAGAAAGATTCAGCGAGCGTAGTGGCTGAACAGCAGCGTATCCGACCGACTGTCCGAGGTCACGGACGCGGAGTAAATATCCCGGCGCGCGGACCGCCGCCTCTGTCTACGAGCAGCGAAGGTGGATCGTCAGTGAGTCGCTCTCCCGTTCTCCGGTGAAATTTAAATGCGCTCGTGGTGCCCTGCAGAGATAGACCCGGCCCCAGCTTTGCAAAACCGCGGTGTGTTTTATGTAAAGAGCGAGGGCAAATAAAAAATTTATACAAATACATTCGCATATTCCGAGCGTGGTCTGACAGGATTATCTAAAGAGGCTCCCTGTCTCCCGCCCGGCCTCTTCGGCCGCTGTGTCATTCGAAGACATGGCCGAGGGACGGGGTCAACCCCTCTCGAGCCGTCATTTCTGTGGCCTCTAGTGGCTCTCGCCTTGTGGATATTCAACTCGGGCGGGTCTGTGAATTGTCACTTTGTTTGAGCAGTAGCTGTTTTTTGTTTTGGACCTCAGCTTGTCAGCTCCATTACATGAAAACACAGAGCCTGTAATGCGACGAATTATTAAAGAATGCGATCAATAAAAGAGGCACAGGCGAGTAGGCACGGCGACTGGGGCGACGCACGCGAGCGCAACAACACGCGCGAGCGCACACACACGCGTGTTTAAACAAAAAAAAAAACCCGTCCCAGCGCAGAGCCCAGGAGCTGACAACACGATTGGGTAAAAGCGTGGAGAGGTCAGCCATAAAATTGCACCCCGAGCGTCTGGACAGTTTATTTCAAATGAAACAAATTAAAGTCATCTCAAAAGTGTTTTTCTGTGAGGAAAAGCGGAACGCGGTTTAATCCCGGCTGACGTAGCCGAGCCGGCGAGTGTATTGGCAAGCCGGCGTACGGGGAGGATTTGACGCTGCATTAAGCTCCCGAGGCCCGCTCTTGTTCTTATCAGTAAGCGCGGAAAGGATTTGGGGATAAGTGAATTCTTTGGGGGGGGGGGGGGGGGGGTAGGCTGCACCTATAGCACCTCGGTTTCCCTGACATCCCAATCAGCTCCGTTTTTTTTCCCAGGCTGGGGTTTCTTCATCCTCCTCTTCTTCCTCATGCTAAACGGCTCCGCGATTTCAGTGACGACTCTGGGTTTGTAGGACTCCTTCCAGTGCATCCATAATATAGTGGCTCTCACTTTTTGAGGAAATAGAATAACGTAATGTATATGTAAGGCTTAGTCTTTTTTGCTACTTAAGTTTCTCTCCTGGAGATTCACTGGGTCTTGTTTTTTCCACCTTATAATTTTCCAACCAATTAGAGAAGGAATAACTGTGTGACCAACTGGTTTCATTGATCTTGTGGCTGTCCAGAACCAGGTCTGCGGGCCTAACTGAAGTATCTCAGTCGTGGCGAGTCGCAGTCAGTTATAGTCACCGCTCCATTGCCTTGGAGATGCTGGTCTGGTTCAATAAGCATTTTGTCCTCAACTCATAATCGTTTTCGAAAATCGTACCTGTTTATGCATCATAACTGGATTTTTGTCTTGTATGACCTTGTATTGCATATTAACTGGATATTGTGCTCGTTCGTTTGAAGTGTGTGACGGTCGTACCTGTCTGTATTGTTTGTGTTTATTGTTGTAATAATATTTATGCTGCTCTCTTGGCCAGGTCACTCTTGGAAAAGAGATTTTAATCTCAATTATACTTTTACCTGGTTAAATAAAGGATTATATATATATATATATATATATATATATATATATATATAAAATATATATAATAAGTGTTATTTTTCACTCACAGTAAACAGCTCGGGGAGTTCATAACGGCCTTCTTCTATTGATAATTAAACACATAATTAGTCATAGACCTTCATTTCAACTATAGTATCATTTCAATCTTTTGTCTTGCTATTCCTGCCATTGTCTTCTGTAGAATGTGAAACATTGCGCTCTGCGTCCAAGCACAACCGAGCCCTAGTCGTTGTGTTCGTGCGTGAGCGGAGACGAAAGCGTAGTAGCCCAGAATAAATACCGTGGTCCTGTTTCAGTGGAAAGAAGAAGAAAGAATGAGTTGAGAGTTGACGCACTCAGATGGCCTTAAAGAGTCTTTCCTCTGCTATCATCATACATCACTCTAAAGCCAAAAAGCACCTTTTCTAGATTACATGTATTAGTCTGTAAATTACATAAATTGCCTCTACATTGTCATCTGCAGCTCAAGAAAATGCCGGATGTTTCTTGAGATGTAATAGTCTAGATAATGGCATTTTAGAGTAGATCGTCAAAGTGATGTGAAGCATCCTAATATTAATGCGTATTGCGTCCATACGAACCATTGTCGCAGACCATAATTTAGATAATACTCAAAGTAGTTTTAGTCAAGGTTATCTCTTCGCTACCCTGCTGAAATAACATTGAACAATTGCATTATTTATTTGGTAGGGAGGAAAGTTAAATAATTGTACATTTATCTCACAAACAGAATTCTGTCCCTACTTTACTTTGCAACTGTGACCTTGCCGACAGATTTATTCCATTTCAGACACGCTTTGAATTGTTATGGTGAAAATTAATCTATTTCAGCAACAAAATAGAAAAATGGATGTGCTCTTTATAAGCAAGGCTCCAGTGATTAATAGCAAATCTATAACTTTAGTCCAATGGTTTTTTTTTTTGTAGGTTACAGAACTTTGAGATTCATATCTAAAAGAGCCATAGAGTTCAGAGATTTTCACAACTCTTTGTGACTTGAGGAAGAATAATTTTTTTTTTTTAAACGACACTTATTATTTGTTAGTGCTTGTTTAGGTGTGTGGCTAACGGTCTTCTTCTGTGTCTCTGAACTATCTTCTGACCCACCCACCTTGCCTCTTACCAACCCTCACCCCACTAACCATTGCTCTGCACCCTCATCCAAAACATTATTTCTTTCCACTATCTTGCTCCCCCACCCCTACCTTCCAACCATCAATGCCCCTCTCACCCAAACCCCCTACCAACCAACCCTCTTACTTTCCCACTTTGCCTTCTTAACCAAACCCTATACTGCCCCCCCCCCAGGCTATCATGGCCCAGCTGCCCCAAGAAGAGAAGGCGAAGATCGCAGAGCAGGTGGAGAGCTTCCGGCAGGAGAAGTGTAAGCTGGACGCCGAGGTGGCCAAGTGGGACGACAACGGCAATGACATCATCGTGCTGGCCAAGCAGATGTGCATGATCATGATGGAGATGACCGACTTCACCAGGTACGCAGACTACCATGTTCTCTGAAGTTTGTCATCACTCCCTCACAAACTATTTCATTGGCCATTTTATAAACAGCTAAATGATGTGATTACCACACAGCTCAATGATTAATCAGACATATTTTTTAGAACCCATTATAGTTATTTTTTTCTAGTCCATAGATAGATGAATTGAATAATTTGAGCTAGCCTCACAGTATGTATTTGTAGAGTGCATGCTCCTACACTGCAACACTGGATATGTACTAAGGTTCATTGACTTATTCAGCGTTCCAACAGTAGTGCCTGCTTAATGGCTAGGCCCAGGGCATGGACGGCAAAACACTGCTCTACACATTCATATAAATGCCTTAGTAAATGATCAGAATAAAAAAAAAAATTACATAACCCTCTATAATGCATTATTATTTAAGTTTTTGCTACTTCTTCTCTAGAACAGCATTTATTCAGTGTTTTCATCTGTTCTCTCACGTTAATGTGCATGTGCTTAGCGAAATTGCCCTTTTAATTCCAAATAAATGAATACAAATCAGAACAATGCAACAAAATGTTTGAATTAGTTTCTCTTGGATAGGCACTTATGCAAGGTCAGAAGAGCTATGAGCCTTTGAGACTTAATTCTGAAGGACGGCAGTACAATTCAGGTATTCGTGTTTCTTTGAAAGAAAATAACAAAGGCAACTCCGGATATGCCAAGATAATGCCGCTGGTTTAATAGAGTTCAGAGGGAATTTTTGATGTTCCAAGTATGTACATGTAGTTTAACATGTTTAACTTTTTTTAAAGCTTTGAATAAAATAATAATAATGTTAGTAGTGTTTACATTTCAAGCACAGCATTGGAAAACATAACACCCATTTTTAACAGACCTAATATATTTTTTGTGAGCTTTCGAAGTATAAGAATAACACTTTAGACCTCTGGCCCAACCCTGGTCATGGAAAGCCTCCGGGTCTATTGGTTTTTATTTTTACTTCGTACTTAATTGATCTATTTAGCATTATGAGTTAAAGCAGATTATTACACAGTTAATTTACCCCACCTGATGTCTTGGGTCTGAATTTAAATAAGATCGAACCAAAATCAAAAGGAGGACCCCCTGTGTCTCCCCGGGATCACCGTTAAGGACCACTGCCGAAAGGTGTGGTTGCCAGATGTCACAGAGAACCAACGGCGCACTGGGGCACTCCAGTTTTAGGCAGGGACACAGATGTTCATAGAATGACCCCAACACACTGCATTGCTCTTCAGGAAAAAGTATTTCACCGCACAGAACCAGCTGCATTACTGAACTGGGTCTCCCTTGTGCACGGGGTAGCCAGACGTCATTTTGTGCTTTGCCATTTCAGAGGCAAAGGTCCACTGAAAAACTCGTCGGACGTGATCAACGCCGCCAAGAAGATCGCAGAGGCGGGCTCCCGGATGGACAAGCTGGCCCGAGCTGTTGCCGACCAGGTACGATCATCATGGACAGAAACAGAGTTCATAATACTTAAAAAATATATATATTTATGCTGACATACGGTTTTCTGTTCAATCGATACAACCCTGTGGAAACAGTAGGCTAACTGGGGTAAAAAGCGAGAAACATTTAATAAATGCTGGCTGCGGGCCAGGCAGGGCCCTCCCTCTTTTGCCAAAACAGATGAACCGTGCTTTCGCCAAAAGCAATTTTTGATTAATCGCGGGACCCACAGACATGCTCTGTGTTTAAAATCAGCAGGTCCTGTTCTTTTGAGTAATGAGGACGCCGGAACGATGCGGAGAAAATGTGTTTCATTTGAAAGACAAACTGCGCTTTAAGGCCGCTGTGTTATTGAAGCGTGGCTACGGCTCGGCGGAATCGGGCGCGGAATGGAGATGTCACAAGCCGGAGCGACAGCCCTGCAAGTGCGATCAACAGTTGCTGTAATGAATTGAACAGGTGGCTTGCCATTTTTAATTCAGGCCTTAACCAACTCCTGGGCTCGTGTTTGCTGAAAATTCAGGCCCTTCTGCTATACGCTGTCATAGCCTGGATGGTACATAACTGACGTACTGTTGGAAGGAAAGGGCCGAGCGTGTTAATTGTAAATTATTTTTTAATTGGTCACTTATTTTTGCCGATAAACAAATGTTTTTCAAGTAAATTTTCTCTCCGTCTCAGCTTAATCAAAATGGCCTTTTCCGTAAATTCTCCGTAATAACTTATTTTCATTAAACTGCATTTCTTAAATAACATTTTAAACACTGCATAATATGAATATATATATTGGCAAGAATGGGTAATAGGCAGTAAATCAAGAAATATGTTTTCATTCATTAGTTTACATGAGTTAATCTGTTTACAGTACATTAGTACAAGTAGTACACCCAATGTGGCCATAAAATCCAAAGATAACTTGGCAGGTCTGTAGAGGACTTTAAAAAACAGAATTTATTTGAAATTAATGATATATATTTCTCAACTCTGTACCTCTGTCTAGTTAATTTAGTCAAAAGTCAAAATATTTTTTTTTTTTTTTTTTTTTGTGAAATAACACAATGTAACCCAGCTGGGTATAACAAACACAGCGGTCTGGTTGCCACGTGCTGACATAGCTACTTTACAGAGGAGCCCAAAGTGGGAAACCATGTCACTGATGTTGACATCATTGCATCCTGCTGACTGGGTCACAAAATTGCGGGAGGGTTTAAACGGCACTAACTGCTGCACTTGACAAAGACTGACCCACGGCAGCAGTTGCTCTCTCTATCTCTCTCTCTCTCTCTCTCTCTTTCTCTTTCTCTCTCTCTCTCTCTCTCTCTCTCTTTCTCTTTCTCTCTCTCTCTCTCTCTCTCTCTCTCTCTCTCTCTCTCTCATTTAATCGGCAGTACAAACAATTAATGAACACAGCAATATAATGTTATGAAAGAAGCCCTGTCTGTGTATTACAGGCTGTGTGACACACAGCCTGGCATCTTTGTGGCTGTTCCAAATGATGGTCAAAGTTCAAGATAAAGTACATTTCTTTTTTCCCCACATTCATTTTTGCCACAGTCAGGGCCAGAGCACTCTTTGAAATTGTAATTGTAGAATTATATATTTTTTGTAAATAAATAAATTAATAAAAATGGATTCAGAAATACTTAAGCAAAGGCCAAATAGGACTTATGCTACACTGCCAAATGACAATTTCTTAAGCTTGTCCCCAATACTATTAAAACATAAAATAAATACAAGGATGTAATTTGCGATAACAGTTGTGCCCAGGCTGTGATTAGTTCCGAGCCTCACTTTGATATGAATCACTCAATGTATTTGTCCACATGTTGGCTGATTAATTTGGTTGCAGTCTCATCGAAAATCAAAGTGTTTTATTTTGAGGTACACCCATTTGCAGTCAACCTAGGATTTTCTTTTCCTCAATGGCGACAGCTGAAGTTTAGCATTACATTGCAAACATAGAATCTCAAATTACAACTATGTTTGTCGGAGATGGCGGTGATGATGAGCCAGATACGTGCTTTTTAGCAGATGGTTTTATCCAAAGGGACGCAGCCTACAGTATAAGAATGCATACATTATGAAACAGGGGCAGTGTTACGTTATTTTTTTAAGTAAAGGGCCACATGGCACCTTTATCACCCCCCCCAGCAGAAACCGGAAGTAGTTGCTAATTCATTGTGCAATACGATTTAACTTAATAAAATTATACATTTCACATTTAAAATGTTCACTGTTAATACAACATTGGGGGGAAATCCTCAAAGACTGATTGAACAGTTTTTCAGCACTGTATAATTGATGTTGATGATAGCACACATATAAATCGCTGTTTGTAAGGAGGAACTGAATCGAAAGCAGCCGTATATTAGCTAGCCTACACATCTGTCTAGCCAAAACAATGCAAAGTACCTAGCTAGCTAGCTAACACAAATGCTGGTGATATGTTGATTAAAGTTAGCTAGAATAGAATAGAATAGAATAGAATAGAATAACTTTTATTTTCCTTTTAGGGAACTTCAGTTGTAGCCACCAGCAACAACAAAAAAGACATAGACAGTGGGGCAGTTCCACAACACACAAACAAACATATCAAATAAAGACATTCAATAGAATCATTACATTAATCAAACTAATTAAGTGAATTAAAGTGGAATACAGCCATGATTAAAAATAGCCCCCGCAGTCCCGAGATGTCCAGTGTCATTAAGCAGCCCAGAAGATTGCCTGCACTCCCGGATCAGTCCCGACTTCTTCAACTCCAGTGAATATCCAACGGATATTCCCGAGCATATGTTGCGAATGCGTATCCATGGTAACAACCATAAACAAAGTTATCCTGACTAGACAATTTGTCAATATTATCAAAACAAGCAGATGGAGCACCCCAAATAATCTCCAGCCCGCTTCCTCGTACCACAACAGACACACAGCGCATTAAAAAAACTAAAGACAAAAGCCAGACACAACAAAATACATTAAATTTAACAAACATAAACACGAGAGACAGCTGGACTACATAGCACCATTACAGCACCATTTGACTCTAGATAATGTTCTCTAAAGTTAACGTTATTAACATTGATATCACATGTTTGTTCCTAGGGGTGGGGGAGCAAGATAGTGGAAAGAATATCGCTCACATTATTAGTTATCCTCTGTTTTTTTGTTAAATAAATCAACTGCATTGAAAGAGCCAAAACCACAACATTATCAGTCAACAGTACATTTTTATTTTCTAATGTTGGAGATTACCATGGTTGTGGAACTGGACTTGTAACCCAAAGGTTGCAGGTTCGATTCCCAGGTAGGACACTGCCGTTGTACCCTTGAGCAAGGTACTTAACCTGAATTGCTTGAGTATATATCCAGCTGTATAAATGGATAAATGTAATAAGATGTAATAAGAAGTTGTGGATTATGGATAAGAGCGTCTGCCTGTAATGTAAAGGCTTGTTTGAAGTTATCCTGCCAATCATGTGGGCGTGCGTAGGTCGTAGGTCAGGAGGCCTAAGTTCATTATGGAGTGTTCCATTCTACGAACCTCCAGGGGGCTATATACATCTGCCGAATATCCTGCTGCAGCGATTCCCATTTAGGCTACGGTTTATGAGAACACACCTCATTTTATTCTCATGGCTTATTTTCAAGTTTTTTTTTTTCTGCATAATAAAAATTTTATGACATTTCAAAAGGATTAAGAAGTGAGGGAGCATTGTGCACCCGCACCCCCCCATCACACCCCTGAGCAGAGGTCTATGTTGGGGATGTGAGGTTTTCAAAACGATTTCAAAAGTGTTCATTTAATTGTTATAACACTGCCCAATTACAATCTCTGCCTCAGCGGAGGGGAGTGGGCAGAGTTTAGAACGGAGCAGGAGACTTTCTGGATTGTAAACACAGGACGACAGCAAGGCTAAAAGCCCTGCATGGTGCACCTTTAAACATTGCAGAGGGAAGGAAGAAACGGTTTTATACTTTTGCCTGGTGGTTAACTGTTTTTTCTGTAGAGTGTTGGAGAATGCAGCTGAACACCTGCTTCAGCAGCTAATGAGCCATAGTGTTTATTTACATGAGGAGAAAATCTGCCTCATAAATGGACTATTAGACATAGTCACAAAGGGGAAGCAGAATGTCACCCACGTGCCTAAGTTGGATGTGAAGGTGGGGGCATATTTGGGGAGATTTTGGTGCAAGGCAAGCTGACCTTTTGTAGCATTTCATTCAACAATTTACTTCTTTTTTTAAATTCTGGCTTAGAGAGGTGACAAAAATTTCTGAAATGTTTGTATGCCTGATATAAAACACCATTACATATTTGATATTATTGGCTGTCTTCACTACTACGGTTGGGAAGGCGCATGGCATGGCAAATTAACTAGTCCTGTCTATTTAAAAAAAGACATGAATGCATAGACTAAATAAATGGACATCATCAGTGATGTGAGGTAAGTAACTATCCTATAGACATGGAACAGAAAACATGGATGGAAGTTGATGATCTAATATATGGGATGGTCACCATGATGGTGTCTGGATAAAAGCACAGAAAGTACAAAATTAATATTCAGGAGAAAATACCCCTAAGGCTGCGAAATGACAATGGAGATATGCACAATGGCATTTTTGAAACCAGCCATATATGGCTCATAATATGACAAAATAACATCCCACAAAGAGCAATAGAGTCCATGTAATGTATGATATCGGTTGACTGGGGTATTGCATGAATTGTGGGGCAGAAATAGTGCTATACTATTTACTCCTTCATAGTAACCCTTAACGTTTACTCTGGCGATATGTAGTTCACTGGCTCTATTCTCTGGGTTAATGAGGAACGCTCAAATAGACAGTGTCTGCGGCTCACTCCCTATAAACTTGGAAAATGGAATTGAGTTATGTAATATAGTTGCATACGGAAGTTATTATTATGCCACCTCTTTTTTTTTTAGGCTAAAAGTGTGAATGAGTTTTCTATAGCATTTGTGACCATTAGCACTGCATCGTATTCATGTGAAAAACATTGCCTCGGCTCTTAATTAAGTAGCACTGCTGAGAAAACAAGTAACGGTTTGTTCAAAACTGAATTGGGAACTCAAAGCTGGGAACGCAAGCGAAGCCGTATGAGAGAAGAAACCAGCGCTCGTCATGCTGCATGGCAGATCACACCTGGGCTTGTGCAGCATGCGTGCTTTAATTTCCTAGTTAGGGCACACCAAAAAGAGCACTTAAAAGATTTCAAAATGTTAATGGTGTGACAGTGTGTCTGCATAAAAGGCTCCCCTGAGCATTGGAGGGATGGCATGTTTGTTCCTAGTGTGTGTGTGTGCGTGCGTGTGCGCGTGTGCGTGTGTGTGCGTGTGCGCATGTGCGCGTGTGTGCGTGTGCGCGTGTGCGTGTGTGCGTGTGCGTGTGTGTGCGTGTGCGTGTGTGGGTGTGTGCACGCACCCCTCACCCCTTCTTGAAATGCACACAGAAAGAAAGCACATTAAATAAATAACGGCCGAGTTAGCGATTAACAGCCCAGTAGAGACACATTTCCTCCGCTGTGGTCTGTATCTGGGACAGCTGCTCAACTGTTACCCCCCCATCCCATCCTCCACCACCCACCCCTCCTACATTGTAATACCACAAACAGTTTGAGAGTTAACAACTTGAAAGGCATTCTTTTTATGACCATATTAGCTGTCATAGAGAACAGTTTTACTGGGGTAGGCCTTTTTAAAACTGTCACAATTCAAGAGGTCGAATTCTCAGTCCACGTTAGAGAAATCCAGGCCTTCGTCGTAAAACGCGCTGCTTTATAATTTCAAGTTCATTTCTCTCATAAACCAGGTCCTGGGTAGCTTGTCGTGGCGAGTTACTAAGCAACACATCATTGCCATTGCTGTACAACATTCTCACTTTTCTCAAAGTGATCACAAAACAGTAGGTTTATTTTATTCTATCACATAAAATGAAACAAGCAAGGGGACATGAGGGGCAGGTGTTCACTGAATATAAATCTATTTGCCGTTTTATTGTCCAACTTACCTTCTTACATAAGCACCTTAGATTCCCATCCTGTGGGCTAACATGGCACCCCTCTGCCCTGTTTATATACCCATCCTTGAGGCAACGTGTGTGCGTGTGTGCATGTGCGTGCGCGATACGTGAGTGCGCATGTGTGTGAGTGTGTGTGCCTGTTTTATAAAAGTGTGATTGTATAGTCTGCAGTAATGCCTCCTCTTTGTAAATGCCAACTATTAAAGAGGGGAAATGAACAGATGTGAAAAAGGCAGGTGTGCTGGCAGATAAACTCCAGAAAGCTCGCGCTTATTTGTATTTATAGAATAGGGAATAGAAGAGCTTTGCAATGCACCTCACAGCATTTTAGAGCAAGACTGTTACGGCCTTTCATTTCCCTTGGATCCGCAGTCCAAATCAAGAACAAACTGTCAATGCACTTCCTCAAAAAAAAAAATATTTCCCAGAGTGCAACACAAGCTGTTGGATTATTATTCCTATGGCAAAAAAAAGTGACTCATTCTGCTTTGTGGCGCCGTCTTTCAATTTCTCATGCTCAGTAGATCCTTTTTTGTTTTACCCCGTGTCTCTTACTGTGTGTCTTTCAGTGTCCCGACTCTGCCTGCAAGCAAGACCTGCTCGCGTACCTGCAGAGAATCGCCCTGTACTGCCACCAGCTCAACATCTGCAGCAAGGTGAAGGCAGAGGTGCAGAACCTTGGCGGGGAACTCATTGTGTCTGGGGTAAGTCATTCAATTGCATTGTGTGCATTCGTGCGTTATATTTCATACTTGGTCCTAATTATAATAGCGATACAAAACAATCTCCTACTTTCACTTGTAGATTGATTATAGAACAATCGTTACAGATGACTGACCTAAATGACAAAAGTGGGTCAACTGAGAGCGACAGTTAATGAATTGGCACTAAAAATTCACAGTATACTGTAACCATCTAAAGACATCGTTTTTGTGCAACAATACTTCTTAACCTGCTAATTATCAAATGAACTACAAATGAAAGAATGCATTTGTACCAGGAATTAGTAAAAGGTATGCAATAATGAGCCTGCTCTCCATGACCTGTCTGGAAAACGGTTTCAGTCTTTCGACAAAGACGAAGCGAGAATGCATGAGCTGTGCACCTTTTTCTGAAGACAAATCCCTGAGTGAAGTGTGTGTTGAGTGCTTGTTCCTGAATATACAATCACCCATGTGCGCAACTTACTTCATTAAATCTATTACATCTAAAGTTCTGAAATCAAATGAGTTAATAGGCTGTGTTTCACTGCACACATTCCCTTCAGCGTGCTTTACGCTGCCCACATTCCCTTCAGCGTGCTTTACGCTGCCCACATTCCCTTCAGCGTGCTTTACGCTGCCCACAAATACAAAGTGTAAGCCAGTGGCGGCCGGCCTATAGAGGGCGCTGGGGCGCCGCCCCCCCTCCCCCACATACAAATAAAAAAAAAAGTTTAAAAAAAATTATTATTTTTTATTATTATTTAATTTTTTAGTAGCTTAAAATTATTCTTTTTTATTATTATTTTTTATTATTATTTAATTTTTTAGTAGCTTAAACATGTTATATGTTGGCCTTGCGTTGTCTAAAGTTTAATACATTACATATGCATGTTCAGGGGTCTGCGGGGCGCCGGTAACGTTATGGTGAATCAGAGCACTCATTCATTTTCAGGCGAGCCCTCTGATTCTGCTACCTGATTCGCGGCCAAAAAAGTAGTTCCCCGGGCGCAGGCCTGTGCGCCCCGGACTATCCTACCCTTTTCTGATTAGTCCTCATGGTTTATGATATTATTTGATTGGATTTAAGGCATGTTTATCACGCCCAGCCGGCATCTAGCAGGATATCACTGCGAGTGCGCAAGTACTACGGCTAGGTTCAGTCGGCTGCTACGCATTCATTCAAGTAGATCTAGACCAAGCGAGAGAGATAATTCGAAATGGCTTCTTCAAGTGGAACAGAAAGCAAAGAAAATTCGGTTATTTCTTTGCAAAAAGAACCTTTCTCAAGGCGTTCATTGGAAGAAAAGAAAAGAGTAAAGGAACTTGGACCAGAGCGACCAGATTTGCACATTCAACAGCAAACAAGTGATCGCGGTCGTGCTTATACCCGGGGCTTCTCTCGCTCGTGTTATGACAAACGGAGTTGGCTAGCTGGATGTGCTGTGAGTAATGCGTTATATTGCTTTCCCTGCTTGCTATTTCAAAGTGCTGGCACCGAACCATTGTGGACAACGACGAGACCTAAAACATCTTGCTGAAAAGTGCAAACGGCATGAAAGTAGCCGCAGCCATCTTGACAACAGTATGAAGCTTTGAAACTTTTTTGGCAGGCTTAGCATTGCTGAACAACTTGTGTGTGAAAGTGGGCACATAATGTATGCTACAAACAAATCAAAGGTTTTTTAAAAAATCCTGGCATTTTCTAAAAATATATTGTTCTGTTTGATAGAAATTATAATAAAGTAACTGCATAAGCAATCACATTGTTGTCAGATTTGTTCTTTTTAAGTTAGAAGGATTTTATTTCAGAAAATACATCGGAAGTGGACAGAAAAATATCCCACACATTCAAAACAATGCTTAATTCCAGTTGCGAATGTTACTGTTCATTCTGTCCATCACAGTAACGTTAGCTATACCCCTCTCTGTACATGATTCGGTGGATTTAGTAACTATTAAAATGCACAGGAAGTAACTCAATTAAACCCTTTGTTGTTATGATCGGGAAGAATTTTGCTAATCCAATTGTATAGGTTTATAGAAACCCGATTGTAAGGCTAACGTTATTTCTGTCCGTGACCAATCAGTAACGTTCGCGAGTATTACATTGCGAGATCCACTTTTATTTAACGCGGAAGTGATTCCCATCGTATTTGTGTGCCTGCGCTAAGATCGTAGATTCACGAATTTTGGAGCGGCGGGTGAGAGAAATTTCATTTTATTTCTCGAAATTAATGAATAAATATTCTGTCACTAAAGTAACGATAGCGTCATGTAACGCACACCTCATTCAAGAAACGAAATTATGAAAACTACACATTATTTGAGGTGAAATGTGTGTTGAAATGACGAAAAGTTGGGATGCCCGTTGAATGCGTGTGTAAATGCATGTAAACATTGTGTACATTCGGCGAACCCGGAGATTCCCTGTGCTAACGTTAGACACTGTCCATGTAACATTAGCAAAAGCCCGTGTTTTCTGTGAAACCCAATCCATATGTTGATGAAGCACAAAAAAACTCATAAATATGTTGAAATGGTCATGTAATCATTTGCTGTATGTCTGTACATTCCATTATTTTAACATACAGTCAAGGATATTTAACTGTTTTGTTAAGTTAACTAAGTTCAGTCAATTCTGTCCACGTAACATTAGCAACATATCCAAAAATGTTAACCCCTTTATTAATCAAAATATGAGTGGGCCAGGTCTAAAAGTTGGTGGGAATCCTTTTTATTATAAAGCAAGACCAAATAAAACAGAAATGTTAGATTGCCTTGAGATTTTATCAGAAAAATTAATGGGATCAAATGTGCCCACTTTCTGTAGAGTTTGCCATTAGAAACAATCAGTGATGTCTTACTTGAAAAACTGTCCTCCACTGTTGCCAATTAAACTGTCTTATGCAACTGAGACACAAGGTGGCTTGTTTTTTCTGTTTAAAGTCAAAGTCAGATGTATTTTTTTTTTTTTAGAAATGCTAGCGCCCCAACCTATATTTAGATCACCAGCCGCCACTGGTGTAAGCACTGTGTTGGCATGCACACGGGAGTGAACACAGAGGCTGTAATAGTATACTGTGTCTCCCCTGTACAAACACATGACACTGGGCTTTGATACACATGCCCCCTACTGTCATTCAATCCAAGTGCACCACCAACACAAAATATAGATTTGATTATTATGTTTGTATTTGTTATTATTATTATTATTATTATTATTATTATTATTATTATTATTATTATTAGTATTATTATTATTATTTTTATTATCATTATTATTGTACTCATTAACATTGCCATTCAGACACAATGACGTGCTTTAACTCCTAGGGTAAGTGTTCTGGAAAAAGCTATTAACATTAAGCAAACGGTTGCACAGATAGATAAGTTTCCCGATCCACTTGTTGTTTGTTCATTAACATCACCATTCTTCCTCAATGGACAACCACCATCAAAATTAAGGGCCATGACGGAATTCACCCAATATTAATTGCAGTGTGGAAACTTTGCAGTTTTGACAAAATTAGCCCCCCCCCCCCCCCCCCCCGGACTAAAAATATAACAGGATGGATGACAGTCTAGTGGCAGGGCGCAAAGCCAACACTGCAAAAACCAAAAACAAATCTTAACTTAATCTTAAGCATTTTAATCTTATACTTATACTTATCTTATTTCTGTTACTTTTTTGCTAAATGGTGTGAGAGTTTTACTCATTTGAAGATTTGCCAGTGGGGTAAGATAATGTCACTTGTCAAGTCTCATTATCAGACTAAAACGCTTGTTAAGACGGACATCTTTTGCAGTGAAGGGCCGTGTCGTGCTCCTCACGCTGGTGACATCACCGCCGGGTCCTCTGAGGAGACCATTACAGCGCTGGGTATATTTTATTTATTTCCTTCCCCTTCTGGTGTAAGCTAGATTGGTTTCGCATTGCTTGGAGGTACTGTGAGGTGTCAGGGAATGGGAGCCCTGAATATAAATGTGTCCATTGCATTCTTTTGCTTTGCCCATGAAGGCACACCCGAGATCAAAACATCACCGTTTCTGAGGGTGACAAGGGTCTGGCTTCTGCAGATGTCTAAGCCTGAAATTTGTGTTCACTCAAATAATGTCATTTGTTTACTTGAAATAACGACATTACCAGCAAGTCCCTGTTTTTTTTTGGCAGTCTAATCCGGCAGCCTGAAATTCAGTTAAGCTCAGCTTTGTGTCTTTTTGGCAGTTCGTTTTGAATACAGGATGAGGTCATTGTCTATGATAAAGGTGTAAATAAATTTTGAGAGATTAATAATGAGCCCGGTGCAAAAGATAATACACAATATTAATAATAACTGCTATTATAAATGGATGCATTACATTGGATAATTCTTCAGACAAAACAAACCACCCAGTGCTTCCTCACCTAATTGGCATGAATTAATAATGAATGGCTAATAAATGATGGATAATTCAGGTAAACTAAAATGGGAGGATTTTCAAGCACTGCATTGGTACCTTGGCGAGGATGCTCTATAAACATCACTGCTAGAGCGCTGAATCGCAGGCTGAATGAGTTAGGTTGTAAAAAAACACGCGTCGCATTACACATATTATGCTTACTGCATAGCAAATAAGGAGTAGTCTGAGAACACTCTTTATTTAACGCAATGGAAAGGGGTAATCTTTTCACAAGCTGTGCGGGGTCCGACAGAGGTCTCGCCAAAACAGGTACTGAGCACAAGCTTCAATCACAGCTGTGTCCCCTTAAGATTCTGTCTGCATCGACAGGAGGAGAGTGATGAGACAACTAATGGACTGTTGAAATGAAGCACCTTGCTCAGGGGAAGGCCTACAGCGGGCAAGCGTGCTGCAAAGTAGTCACAGGCATGGTCATGTGATTCAGGCCAGTCTTGATTGGTCCAACAAGTTTCGCTCCACACTTGAAGGGGAAAAAAAAAACACTCTAGATTCAAACCGCACCACTTGACCTTCTTTGGCAGTTTGCAGTCCTGTATCCAGATGCAGGTTGAATGCTGTTGCCCTTGCTTTACCTAGAATCCTCTGCAGCTCCCCTGCCGCTTGTAGAAAGCAAGAGTATTTGTAGCAGCAAAGTGTGGGGAGCTGGTGCTGGTATGTCGAGAGCAGCTTGTGTGATTCAGGGCAAAGTTCTCTAATTCACAGTGTTGGGCACCTGTAATTAGCCAGTGCACCAGGGTATGGTGTTAGCCTGGCTGTCTATTTAACACGTGAGCACAAGCTGAGCAGAGCAAAGCAGAGAAACTTAGGCCTTTTATTTTTTATATGTTGAAAAAATAAAAAAATAAAAAAAATGAGTTAAAAAAAATTAGACGTGCCTCACCTCCGGGGAGCTTATTAAACATGTCAGCCTTTGACTCCAACTTGAAAGGCCAAGCAGGGTGCCTCTACCCAGTGTTTTGGCTTCTGGGGTAAGGGGCGTTGTTCGCTCAAGCTCTCGCCATGCCCCCCGAAGCCCCGGGAACAAGGCCCTGTCTCCATATTCAGGGAGGGAGTCTATTTAAGCAGACTGCGGGACAAACGGAGAAACCGCGAAGGAAAGGTCAGTGTATCTGTGCAACAATAGAACTCTCCACAGGCTTCTAGCCTGGCGCTGATCCGATCGTCTCTCATACCACAGCTTGTGTCCACACTGGCATGGCTACAGGTCATTTTTAAAACCTTGTACTTTCTTCTTTTTTTTTTTTTATTTGAAGTTTTGGAATCAGTCGGAATGTGTCATTTTTCTACCGCGAACACGTTAGTAGATCTGGAATCCCATAAAAGTGCCCCCCCCCCATTCAGTTTACAGTGGATTCACTATTATTGTCTATTTTAATTGTGTTTCCCCTTGAAAATGTGTTTGCCACTGCTGTGGCCCTAATAGACTGTTTTGCAAATGCCCCCATTCCATTTAACCTCGTTCATTTCGAACTCATGTTATGCGTGGAGAGAGCAACACCTGCATACGATACATTGGTTTTGTCGCTAACATCACGTGAACATGATACTCACATGCATGTCTTGCAACTGGGTAGCATAAATTAGCCAAAAGCACAGTTTCATAAACTTTCTTTCCCACTGACACTTCTGTTAAGGCCATTTATATGGGGAAACGGGATTATAAGCAATATTTAAACACTGGGGCCTCTAAGGAGTGTGTATGAGGTCACACTATATGTATATGAAGTGTATCAAAATCACATAACCCCCCCAAGGAAGAAAATGTGCAGTCATACCTCACACTTGAGTGAATGTGTCATAAGAAGCTAACTAGTTCCTGGCATAGTGGCATAATAACTAGAAGGTTTGTCTAGCCGCTATGAGAAAGCATTGAGGGATTTCTGACAGGATTTTTTCAAATGTATATTTCGTTTTTTAAACATTCTGCACAAATGTACTTTATAATGAGACACGTTTATGTAATATATGCTTATAGGATTAGTCACATAGTTTGACAGCTCTTAATCCACTCATTAACTGGAGTTTTAATTAGAAAGAAGCTTGGCATGAGGTATATTTGTATGGGTTTCAACAAAGTTCATGTTTTCGAAGTCTGCAGCAAAAAAAATGGAATAAACTTGCCTGCCTTATACAAAATGAGCAATATGTTCTTGTCGTGCCCATGCTTGTTGACTGTAGTTGGTTGCTGTTTGTTTTTTTATGCTGAAGATGATGCTGAAAATAATGTACATCAATCATTCTGTAGCAGAGATATTAAAGCGTTGTCTCATTCACCTGTGAGGGTAGTGTTAGGCTAGTGTTAGGGTAGTGTTAGGCTACAGTTTAATGCAGGTATGAAGCTAAAATACAGTCCCAGCTTTCTTGCCACTATGAAGCTACTGGGACCCACATCTTTGTCTTTAGTGGAAGAGCTTCCACTTTATGGAGAAAAAATAAATAAATTAAATACTGAAATCTGTTTCTCTCGCACACAAATACGCTTCTTCCCTGTCCCTCCCCTGTATAACCCCCCCCCCCCCACACACACACACACACCCTTGATTTCAGGCTCTCATTCCCCTCCAGTGGAAACATTGGGATTTGGTGGATTGTCCACATTACAGCATTGCGTAACAATATGAACACATATTATGCAACCATACTGTTTTCCTTCACCTTGAAATTGGCTGGACTTCCCCTAATTCCCACTTAATTCCTTAAGATTAATAACACCAAAGTTTCCTTTGTTGCTGATGTTCATGACATAAGCACCACAGAAACTTGGTCATTACTGTGGTAATTGTCTGAAACAACGAAAATAGGGGAGACCGGGGTCAATTGTGCCCCATTTAGTCTTGTATGCGATTGCTAAGAGACATTTTCAAATGAATAACTTCATACTCTCTATTAACATTTGCTCATGTTCATTTACTTGAATTGCTAACATGACAGGCACATTTTGATATTAAACAAAATTAAGGAACTGATGGACCCCATCATCTGCATCATTTGTTCTCTTAAGAGTGGGGTCAGTTGTGCCCATTATTTTAAGGGGAGACACTACAGGTAAATAGGATTTTTTATTTTTTTTATTTTTAAAGATATCCTCGTGAATTTCTGCCAGTTTAATCTTCACATTAAAATAAATATTTTTTGTATTACACTTTGTCTTAAAAAAAAATGTAATATGCAAATTAGGTAATATCTCATTAAATATGTGTAAATTTGCATATATTTCATGGGTTTACTATTTTCTGCTGTTAACATCACTGTTTCAGGCTTTTTCTTATAGTAATCAATGTTTTGAATGTGCATGAACATCGTTTAGTTAGCTTAATGCTAACATATCTGTTAACAATTTCCACTACTTTTTACCCCGTCTTCCCAGTTAAGCTTTTTTAAACTTATTTTAGCTTGTGCATAACATTCTGAAAGTTATGCTTATACTCTACTGATAGTCAACAAGTTTACAATTTAAAACAAGATATGGTATGATTAATTTCCAGCTAAAGATGGCTGGTATCTAAAAATAGCGATTGCAAAAAATATATATATTTACCTTCGCGAACTTGACGTTTTGCAAAAGGAGGCGATATTTCTTGTGTCAACAGTCACTCTTGTCTTGGTACCGAAGGGGGCGTTGCAAAAGGTTTAAAAAATGAATGACTGCACTACAGCTTGTTTTTTATTGGGTGAAAACCGCAGGGAACAAATGACCCCGGGGCACAACCCCAACTCGAATTTCCCTACTCACAGGCCCATCAACTTTGGAAATGTTACCTGTAACCTTGGCTATTGTAGCCTAATAATCTATATGTAGCCTAGCAATATAGCCTAGGCTACAGATGAAAACAAATGGACATTAACACAATTTTTTTAAATAATATTTTTATTTTATTATAACGTTAAAGGATGAAGGTGAAAACAATAATGAGGACTGCAAACCACGAAACGGAACGAGGAAAAAATCTGATTGATTCACAATTGTGAAACTAGAACGAGAACTGCAAAAGTAAAAAAAAAAAACAGCCACGGACCACTGCACAGATGAAGGGGACTGGATATAGACAGAGGAGAATGGCACAGTAGAGTGGGATCTGAGTCCACATAACTCACTGCTATTATCATTGCCAGGACTGGCAGCACACCTCTTGGCTCCTCTAACTTTGTTTTTATTCCTCTCCGTTTTCATCCTTTATTTTTACACCCCCCTTTTAAACTGCACCGTGAGACCGGCAACCTGCTGGCAAACGCACCTGACATGACAAGTGTGTTGTTGATGTGCTTTCATCAGAAGGCAAGACACGTGCGCATACCCTTTAGCTTTCATCTGTCTCTCCTTGAAGGCTTTTCTGCTTTATCTACTGTATTTGAAACCGAAAGAAGAACAGACATTTTCAATTCCTCATCTCAATGTTCCCCACTTTTGTACATGGGTGAACGCTCGACTCCACTTCCCCGATGCTCCCTTCTGTTTCCATACGTGGCACGCTGAACTGGGGCTAACGCTTTCGAGTTACGAGTTACGATTTTCGGCAATATAATGTGATTCGTGCAATTTTACGATGGATGAATTATTTCATTACCAGTGTAACATTTATGAGCCTGCTTATCGTTATATGGGCCGAGAGGGATCAGGGGACCGAAATATGTTTCACACTGCATTTCATTTATCATGCCATTTAATCGCCAAGCCCTGTTTTCTTTTGTTGCAATAATAAATATACAAGCTACTTTTTTCCCCCTTTCGAAATGAATCAAAGTCTCAGAACTTTGGCAAATATATTGCAATTTCTTTTTCCAGTTCGTTACAATTTATGAAAGGTTATACATGAATGTTCCTCTATTTGAACTATCTAAGACAGAATTAAGCAGGGAAGATGAGTGCTGGTGGTAAAATTGTATCTTACCTCTGAAAAGGACGAATGGTCCGGGGCTCGTGTGGATGAGGTTGTTTTGGGGAGAGTGAAAGCTTTAAAAAAAACGCTGTACTAGAATTTCAAACAGAAATGTATGAAAGCGAGAGAGAGCAGATCGGGCCAAAATGGATTTATCGCACCATTGTGTTTGGCAGGGAGAGAGAGACGCGTTTTCCTGTTCCCTGGCTGTGTATCTGCGATTAAAAAGGAATGGCGTGCGGCCTGTGTGCTGCTTTCCGGCCGATGACTCTTACCTCGTTAGCTTGTGACAAACATGTTAAAGGCAGCCGGTGTGCAGCGTTTCCACTCAAGTTCTGATGTCTCCAAGGATGTGGGATAATGAGAGGCGACCTGCATGTCTGCAGACTCCTTCACACACATTTACCTGTGAATTTAAATGATACCAACACCCCCCCCCCTCCCACACTTTTCAACTGACAATCACTTCAAGACTGGTTTTTCCCCTGAGGGGATGGCGCGGGTATGGAAAGCCAGGCGATTTCCAACAGCACTCCTCACTCGCCCCTCTCCCCGCCAACCACCGCTTTGGCCTCGTGGCCTACCGCTCGCGGCCACGCGGTCAACCGTGAGCTTTGACTTAATGAGAGTAATTATCAGAAAAACAGTGTGCCTCAGGCTCTGTTGGGTGGTAAGAGTGTCTAAAATTAGAGTGTGTTCTCTTAACTGAGTATGGCGTCTCCAAAAAGCAATTAACAGCAAGCTGCCACTGGTCATCTCCGTCTGCAGTGTAATCCCAGATACTTTGTGTGCGTGCATGCGTGCGTGGGTCCGTGCGTGCGTGCGTGCGTGCGTGCGTGCGTGCGTGCGTGCATGTGTGTGTGTGTTGGGACTATTGATTAGTGTCTGGTTAATAAAACACATGTTTTGCAAGGGAAGTGTGTGCTGTATCTTTGCAAAACTCTGGTTGGGGTAACCTACTATAGATCATGTAAATCCTTTTGTTGATTTCACTTATTCACTAATTACTACTAACAGAAACTCTCTGGATTCTGCGGCTAAACGTCCATGTCAAAAAAATATGCATATGTATTTGGATCATGAGCAGTTCCTTTCTTTCTCCACACTTTCCTTTTTCCAACACTTTGGTACACGTTAATACTCATCTCAGCTGTCCATAAGACTTTGGTCTAGAACTCTACAGTTTTTATGTAGTTTTTAGCCAACTCTAACCTGGCTCTGTTCTTGAGGCTTACCAGTGCATCATGCGGTGAACCATCTGAGGTCATGCTGGTGTAGTCTTCTCTTTATTGTAGTCCTTGACACATCATGCTTAGATCCTGGTGAATGTTCTTGATCTGTGTGATAGTTTAGTTAAAAGGGGGGTTTTCGTCACAATTTGGGCATCCACTACAGTGGTCTGCCGTGGTCTACTAGGTAATTTGCTATCGCTTAGCTCACCAATGGTTTTTCTTGCTTCCTAACAATATAACAACACGGTTGATTTTGACACACCCAATGCTTTGGCTATGTCTCTGATCAATATATTTTTTATGATAAATTATTATTTATATAGTTTTTCTGCCTTATGATGGCCTGCATTACTGACATTGACACTTAATTGGTCCTCATGTTGACAGACAAAAGCAACAAACTCCAAATGTAAATCCCAGGCCTAGAATCAACTCTGGACCCTTTGTTAGATTTATTTTGCATGAACTGCATGAAGTAATGATGCAAAGACACACAGCTGGCCAAGAAACGGCTCAGCAGCCAATCGTCCCATTACTTTTACTCCCCGAAAATGGGGGGGGGACTGTGTATAAAAAGAGCTGTCATTCCGACATGGATCACCAAATATGGATATAAGTACCCTTTGAATGAATTAACTTTTTTTGAAGCTCATTTTAATAAAAACTATTTTGTAGTGATGCTGAAATAGTTAGACTTCTGTTCATTCACTAAATACCGTCATTCAAAGGACCATAAAAGTCCTCCCTTCTCTCATTCAAAAAACCTTCCAGATTCCACGTTCATTCATTGTTTTCATCTCGCGATTTATACCTGAAGAGCGAGTTTCTGATTCCAGCATTTCTTTTAAGTTAGGGCTGACACTAATTAGTTGTCTTAATGTTCAGTGATAATTGTCTTGTTTTCTATTAATAAACTTGATCACTTGCCTCAGGGATAAGCATTGATTAATGATGTCTGCTGCATTGACTGAGCAGTAATTACTTGGATTGTGAA